>ML682016.1:3923223-3990078 GCA_007922195.1 Podocnemis expansa | reverse complement strand
TGCTGCTTTTAAAAGATACCATTCAAAAGAGAGAAAGAACTTGCAAAGAACCACCCCATTTGGAGTCAAGATGAAACACACACACTGTTGTGAGCAGACAGAGGCACCATCTGATTAGTTAGCACAGAGCTAGCCTGCGTTCTGACTATCCTGGCTGCCCCATCCTCATTTGTGTAAAACGATTTACTATCATGGGGGAAAAAAAAGTGATGAATTTAGTGCTCACTAAGTGGGGATCCCTCTAGCTCGCCACAAAAAATTCCCAACTGACAGCAGCAACCCAAGGACTAGAGCAGATGCCGTGCTGTCCTGTCAACATAGGGAACGGGTCACAATCAGAAGCGAATGCAGAGTGGGCTCCATGCTTACAGTGTCTGAGACTGGCACTGATTCAGTCAATCTTAAAAGATTTGCTCTAGATCTTCCAAGCAACAGCCATTGCGGCAATCTTTGATAATTCATTTAGCCAAGGGCAGAACTGTTTTAGAGGAGCTGCTAAAGTATCTATCCACCAGTTTTTATTGTGTAAAGGATAAAGAGTGAAGGAGAAGGGATACACTGATGTCAATAGCTGGGGTTCTAGAGAAATGCAACTAACACCTCTCTAACTCACCGTTTAATGTATATTAGACAAGCGATACAGAAAAGTGGCAAATACTAGCTTGGAGAAATAGGTATGGGAGACAAGTATTTGTTTTTCAGCAAGTTGCACTTGAACATTTTTTAGCTTTAAGTGTTTATTGCCCAGGAGGGTACACACACGTTGCTTGACAGCATCAATACCTGTTTTGATGTGGAATAACTGCTGAAAAAAAATCAAATACCATGCAGGCCTCGTTCTCACGGAATGTGAGAATCCAGGTAGGATGCTCTATAAAGCCCACCCTAAACAGCTGATGGAGGCTCTTTCCTAGACACAATTCCTTTCAAAGGTGTTAAGGAAAGAATCAAGGCTCCCATCAGTCAATGCTCACAAAAGGCAACTCTGTGGAGCACACAAAGCGGGAGGCATGTTTTATTACTGCAGTAAAAAGGGTGGGAGCTTTTCTCTAGGTTGCTAAAAAAGCAAGTTCAGCTGTTTCAAGGGATTTTCACCACCACATGCAAGAGGGGGGTATCAAGTGAGAAGCATTTACATTCTACCTATTTTCAAAGCAATGCAAGACCTAGAAGACAGAACTAGTTGTTGCGGGCAGAGTCTGGAATTACAAACTTAAGTTACAGTGCTGCTGCTCCACCTGTTAGTGTGTACAGAAAGGCCATGTTGAAATTATTCATCAAGCAGAGTGGAAGTGCTGTCTCTTTGCATGTTTAGGGCACAAGTGGAAACAAATGTGGGCCTTAGTTTGTCTTCCGAGACTAGAAGGAAAAAATGAGTGCCACAGAAAGGATTGTTAGTCCCTTCGATGGCTCAGTCTCCATGCTGCAATTCCCCTAATCAGGAAAATTCCCTGCAGGATACCCTCTGCTTCTCACCAGGGCCATTCAATACTGAGTGGTTTTTAAATGGGGAAGCAGAGCTTCAGAACAGTAGCTTAGAAGCAATTTCATAGCACCTACTCTCCAGGTAGGTTGTGCTCAGGGGCATGGCTGGATTTTGAAGGTGTGAGGGATGCTGCTCAGAACCAATTCTTCAGTCAGTTAATTGAGCAGCCTTAGCCTAGAAGTAACAATACAGTCAATCAAGAGATTTTAAAAAGGAATAAGAATGGTTCCTACAGACTGCAGTCTGCAGAGATTCAGGACCTCCCTTCCTCTTTGAACATACAGGTTTGAAAAACCTGATCTGCAAAGCTCAGAAAATGGTTCACGAACAGTAATACTGAGCACTAGAGAACCAGCACTAAACTGAACGACTCCATTGCAGGGCTGGGGAAGGGAAAGAAATCTATACACATGGCACAGAGAAGCTGGCTGGTCCCAATTAAAACCTGATTACTCTAGGTACCTCTTCACAGCTCATATAATCCCCTAAAAGCCTTGAACACAAGCTATGAGAGAGGGGAGGGGAAGAGATCAATACCGTGGATTGAATGATGGGATGCATTTCACACAATCCCAGACCCCCGAAGCTGTGGCAGCAGCTGAAGTGTACAGTGAAATTTTAGTCTTTGGCCTGATGAACTCCCCCCCCACACTGTTTAGACTAAAATCCAAGCTGCACAAACGCTCTCCACTCTGAGCTGCAGCCAGCAAACTTGTTACCCTTTAGTTAGCTTCGCAAAAGCTACAGAAATGCTAGCCTTTGAAAGTTCCTTCAGGCTCATTAGCAGCACAGTTTAGGTTTGGCAGCACAATTTTAAACATGTTATTAAAGTTGATGAGCTCAGTTAACTCTGTAGTATTATATGAAAGGAGATTCAGATACATAGTGACAATGCAAACTGAAATATTTTAATTAACTGTAATTTAAAATAGAGCAGCTATTAAGATTACCTCAAATAAATCATCAGCATGATACCTCATGTCCCCCTACATCTCAAGTGTAGTGTTCAGTCGGTTGTTAAAATGGCAGTCATCTATTAAACATGTGGTTTATCAACAGCTATGTCCAATTTTAAAGATAAAAAATTGTTTACATCAAATTCACTTGGTTATTTGTGTAGTATTGCTTTGTGGGTTTAAAGAGCAACTTAATTAGCTATTTTGAGGGAATGGCATTTACCAGCGACCTAAATGAGCCCTGTGCCAAATAGTGGCTTTAAAGACATCTCAAGATACCATAATGGTTTCAGTAGAGGCTCCTACAGGCCACTTTTTAAAACTGATAGAAGATCACATTATTCAGCTCTCTTGCTTAAACTTGCTGCAAGCATTTCCACTCTGTCTTTGCTGGAGACAACACAGCCGGAGGACCCTTGTCAGTGACCTGTATTTGACATAACGACAAATGAAGAGCTAAAGTTCTTTGTTTTTCCTTAAGAGAAAAAAAAACAAAACAAAACCCCGAACAGCTATGTCAAGGCCTTCATCTGATGTTAGTCCTGCCTATGACCCATTTCCTGCCTAGTCAGTTGAACAATAACCTTATGAAATGAATAAAAAGAACTGTTCCACCCAGCTGTGTTTACCTGCCTATATTCTCCAGGATGTCACCAAAAAACACAAGCATCAGTTGTTTCCTTATAAGAGAACTGAGCAGACCACCAAATATGACTAAAGACTGGTGCACAATATTGTATACATCTTTTTTTAATTCTACATTAGTAATAACCGATACCACAGTTTACTGGCTCTCTCATGTTATTTTAACAGGTTTAGTCAGTAGGGCATGTATTTAAAAGCATGTCTTAGCAAGGTAAATGCATTTGTTGCTTTAGAATGATAGAGACTTTGCAAGAGGAAACCCTGCTGGACTGAGGATATTTTGATTCGCTAGAAGTATTTCAATGAAGTTTTGCATGACGTCTGGATGGATATTATAACTGTACATCTGAAATGTATCCACTGTTAGATGAATACTCAAGTGTCTCCAGACTACTCTTTTGTGTAAGGTGATTGAATCATGCACCCAATGTCAAGTCAGGGTACACACAAACCTGTTTCAAACTAATTGAAATATTGCACTAGAAACAGTGGTGTGCTTGAATCCTTGAAGCAGTCAGTAATATGGCATTGCATCAACTTACATCAAGACATCTCATTTTGCATTAAGTAATTAAGCCCATTATTCCTTTTTTTTTTTTTTTTTTTTAAAAGATGTGGTTACTGCCAGAAGGGTGAACAAATCATATACTTCATTTACAAATTTAGAGCCAAATTACTTCTGATTAAGTAAAGTTTGCCTTTTAAAAAAAAAAAACAAAAACCTACTCTTTGCATTGTAGAATTATACAGCTTTGCAAGATTGAGCCAGGTCGTTTTCTAGATCCTCCATCAAAACTGCTAACCAATTGCAGAGAGACTTGATGGGTGTTAATGCTTGAGCAAGGAAGCTGCTAAGGATCTCCGACTTATGAAGAGTACACAGGACTTGCAGCCAGAAAAAAAAATGGGCTAGTTCATTGCTATGGCTGAGAGATATAAACCCCTATTCTGACTTGTGATTCATGGGGGCACAAAAGAGTCCTCCTCTCTATTTCCTTGACCTAGCTTCACTGTGTAAATGGGTAGCTGGTTACAGACCAAAGTTAGGCTACTCTTATGCCCAGTAGCTCCAAGAGACCAAAAAAGCACTTGAGGACTGACAAACTATAGTGTTGTGACTGCCATGCAGCCCCACACCACCACCTTCCTTATGGTGCACAGGTGACACTGGTTATTTTTGCTAATTTTACAAAAACCAAAGTGGGCCTTTTGAAGAGCTGTCAAGCTTAAACATGGAAACCCATGCTACCTTTCAGGGTCCAACTCTTAACAGTGACAGAGAGGCTTTGAGAACACTACATATATTAGCTTTGTTTCTTAAAAAAAAAAGAAAAAAATCAATGTGACTGAGAATACAAAATCTTAAATGTGCATTAAAAAGTTTCATGCTATAGTGTTGTATTTAAAAGCTATGTTAGACATGATATGTAAAACAGGCAGCTTCTCAAAGATATTTGGTTTTAAAGGGCATGTTTTCTCAAGAATTAAATGAGCGGAACATTATTCCAAATAGCGCACTCAGTAAAATATTAAGTACACAACAAAATTAACTGAGCAATTAAACAGTTTTGAGTTGACCTTCTACAGCCTAAAGCCTTCTGTTGAGCAGAAACTACTGCAAAGTCTAAAGACAGTACTTGATTGCTTAACTAATGAGCTTAACACCTTTAGATCTTGTTCAACCAAATACGTAAGTTCAGAATACATTACACTATCACTTTAGCTGCTATTTTTCATGCCTCTTGAAGTACTTACATTTCCAAATGCAATTTTCGTAACAGAATCCTCATTTGAAACAATGCAGAACTTTCAAGATAGGAGAATGAGTTGATATTTTTCATTTTTATATTTTAAAAAAATCACTAAACATCAAAGTAAAATTGGACCCTGGCAAATAAGATCTTTCTGAGGCAATTAACTACTGTTTACATTTGGGAAGTAGCGGAAGTGTAATTTTAAAATAAATAGGTTTTTCTGTCTGCAACTCCTTACTGGTTTACTTCAAACATTTTATATGCATTATATAAAACCAACACACAACCACATCCTTTTCACTCCTGAAGCCAGTACAAAGAAAGCTAAAAGGGCAGCAGATTTCTCCATTAGGAAGCTTTGTACACCACACACACAGATATGAACTTCTGCAAACCACAAAAGGAAGGATTCTAGATTTTATCCAAGTTAAACATGTGAAAACTCCAGCACAGGATTGTTTTTAGACCAGCATTTCTCATGGGATTAAATGGTGAAGTGTTCCTTTTTTGACAACTCATTACAGTTTCAGTGGGAACAAGAAATACAGAGATTTTGCTGACTTGATCTAACTAGAGAAAGCTTTTTTTTTTTTTTAAACAGTATTAAACTATGGCATCAACTGTTCAGTAAACATTTGTGTTTCAAAGTTCCCTCGGCAGAAAAAAAGACACTGCAACACTGAAATGAAAGGCAGATCTTAAATTTTGTTTATGTACCTTATTGTAGTAGATGAGGTTGAAATTATCTGTGCACAAAAAAGGCACCTGATAGTTAACTACAAATGCTTACAGAGCTAGAAAGTCAACAGTTCACAAAAACATTCACAGCCTCTTGCAATTTCACAAGTATATACCATCTCCTGAAATAGGCAACTTAAATCTGAGTTTACTCATATAATACGTAAATTAATATATACTAAAGATCCCATTAAGAAACAGATTAAGGGCTAGTTTACAGCAAGGCCCTGCTGTTCAAATGCGTCAGTGCAGCTGTAAATTTGGGAGCTCAGGAGTGTTTGTTCGCTCTTCTTGTAAGGCCAACTGTTAGGAACTAACGAAGCAGCTGCTCCATCACCAAAAAGTTTGTTAAAAAAATAGTTTAAACAGCCTCCGTACATTTGAAGACAGATAAAAGCCCTATTATTTGAGAGACTGGAGGCTTTACAAATCCTGTCAAATTGCAGGTAGGAGAACAGTGCTGAGTTTTCATAAATTACGCCTCACTAGAGCACCCACTCTGTGCAGTTATGTGGTCAGATGTTCTAGTACGTGCCTCAGGCTGTATTATTGGGGAAGTCAGTTTCCCACAATGTAAGACACTGTACGTGTAGTGCAAAACGATATCTTGTCCATGTCAGCTAGGCTTTGCTCTTCTCCATTTGACTACAGACTCTCCTATAGCCTGCTAATTTCATTTATAGTTCTACCTCATTTATAGTCCCGGACTTGCATTGTCTCAAGAGACTCATGCAAGAGCTTTAGACAAGAGTTGTGCATCCACATTGATAAGTGGACTCCAGATCCTTGGCGAACACTGCACATTTCAGGCAAGATCTGGTTACATATCTAAAGATTACATGTGGAACTGTGATTAATATATTGCTGTTTATTCTCTAGTACTACCACCAACCTCATAATAACTTACTTAAGTTTGACTGGCTAACTCTGCACCTCCAAACTACAGAGAAAGGTAGCCTGTACAGTTACCATCCTTGAAAAATAATGGTATTCATTAAAAGTTGTTCTTGTATAGTTTGTCAAAGTTAGTTTTTTTTTTTTCCAAAGACAGGAAGAAAGTGATAGTGTTATTCAATGTTCCAAAGGAGGTCTCAAACCCTACAATTGCCACTTTTTTCAGTAGTGTTTCTCCTCCAAATGATTCAGTAGCTAACATCAACACTTAACTTCTACCTCCATGACTGGCTAGTTTCAGCATTCCTGAGCCAAGTAAACAGCATGGGTCCTAAAACCACATGCAAGAACCATAAAGATAAAAATAAAAGCTTTGACCTACAGCCTCTAGGTAGATTTCAAGATGACAAGGGGGTGCTCTCTTTCACTGCAACATAATATCCTTCAGATTCTCTTGAAGGATTGTGTCCTTCACGGCATGAAACACAAAGCGGATATTTTCAGTGTCTATGGCAGTGGTAAAGTGATGGAAGAGTGGCTTACTACGATTCCGCCTCTTTCTGTCAAAACACTGCACCAGGTAACGCTGAACATCTTCTAGCCTGTGAGGGTCACCCTTGAAGTCTGAAAAATACTTCTTAATGCTGACAGCCTTTACCTTCTCTACGAGGAGATCCATCTTGTTCAGAAACAGGATGATAGAAACATTGAAGAAGAGCTTGTTATTGACTATTGTCTCAAAGATGTTCATGGACTCAACCAGTCTATTTGTGCGTCTATCTTCCATGAGAACCTGGTCATATTCACTGGAGGAAACCATGAACAGAATGGATGTTATCCCATCAAAGCATTGGAACCACTTCTGACGTTGAGACCTCTGTCCACCTACATCCACCATCTTGAAAGGGATTTTTTTAATGATGAAGTCATGCTCTACAATTCCCTTGGTGGCTTTTCTGGCCAGTAAAATATCTTGTTTGCTGGGAAAATAATTCTGCAAGAGAAAGGAAGATAATGTCAAATTGTCTCAGTCGTTCCTTTCAAAATATGCAATCTCAGCTGGCATTTTAAAAACAAAATGTTTCATAACTCAATGCAACGATAGTTGTGGGGAGTTTAATATTCCTGTTCTAGGAGATCTAGGCGATAGCTAATGCTCAGTGACCAAGTGAAAGACATGGTCAAGGTCAAAATTAATGAACTTGTCAACCACTGGATAATACACTGAAAACCTGCTTTTGAAAGATGAAAGATGGAATGCCTGAAAGTTCATCTACAGGTCCAGTACTTTCCTTCAAAATTCCATCCCTTCTTAGTATTTAAATTCAATTCTTCCATTTCCAGGTTGGAAATGACTTTACCATTATGATATTCATGCCCATGAGACAATTAGTGTTAATGAATCCCAAGGGGCGTCACTGGTGCCAAGCCTAGGGCGGAGCGTCAGGAGCCCACAAGCCCCAACTGCCCAAACCAGTGCCCTGAGATCTGAGCCAGCCTGCGACCTGGTGCCTGCTGCTGGCTGCCAGCTGGATCCAGCCAGGGACCCAGGGCTGCTGGCTGGCAGCAGCAGCAGCAAGGACTGTCTCTGCTGGCTAGTGGGATCAGCAGTGGGAGGCGGAGTGTGTGGATCCAGCCTGGGGCCACCAGTGACAGCAGGGGCTGCGTCTGGCAGCTGACAGCAGCAGCTGGTGGTGGATCTGGCCACAGTCAATTGCCTCAACAGTAGCCAGATCCAGCCTGGGACAACACCAGCCATGGCAGGTGCCGAATCCGGCCTGGGACCCAGGGCTGCGGCAGGGGGCAGGGCCGGATATGGCCTGGGAGCCTGGGCCTTCCTGCGGCTGCCAGCCAGAGGAACTGTATCCAGCCCAGGAGCTCAGGCCTCCGGCTGCTGGTGGCAGGGGCTTGGAGCATGGTTGGGTGCGTGAGCCTGGGGCTGTGCCCTGAATGGGGTTTTGAAGCAGGGATGCCACTGATGAATACAAGTCTCCATAACATCATTTAAATTATTTTTTAAATCTGTATTTTTTCAAAAAACTTGATACATTTACAACAGCATCTTATCCACTTTAGTTATGGTATTCTCCCACAGCAGGTCTATGAGCACTACCACAGGGATTAACTTTGTTGTAAGTACTGGCTACCCATGGGTTCAGAACAACATTGAAACGGATGAGATTCTTCTCTCCCTCTGCCACTGCTTAGGAAGATGACCAGCAGAAGCACATCCTGCGCATCAGGAGTATAAACCCATCTCCCTCTTCTTCCCTGTTAATCCTTTTGCAAGAACCCAAGCTATTTCCCTCATTGCTGTGGTCCCTACAAATGGTAGTAGCTTAATGAACACTGTAAAGTTCATACTGCCGGTCAGGGCAGTTCTGGACAACAGTTCAGCCTGGGAAGTGATGTGGTCCAAAGATGGTGAGAGAAGAGACAGAAGAGGATGATGAGGAATTTCTGTTGTACATGTAACTTTTCACTATATTCATGTTTACTTGTCAACACAAAGGCTCAAGAAAATACCCACAGATATGTCAAATTATAAAAGTTAGTTTTACATAGTTCAGGTGGTGCTGTGTTTTAATTAAAATATTTGGATCTTAAGCTTACACATTTAAAACCAGGGATATTAATGCATCTGCAAGAAAGCACTTCCTAACTTTAACCCAAGCAGACTAGAAAAAGTTGCATCCTCACCAGCTGGCCAATCCGATCCAGGTTATCCAGGAAGTATTTCACTGATTCACCCTGTTGAAAAGGGAAAGAGATGCTACTTAATCTTGTTTTTAGGCTAGCAAATCTAAGTTTCTTGAACGAAAGCCTTTTTTGTCCATTTGCTTTGCCACATACACTTTAGTTTAAAAAGCACACACACACTCATTAGAAAACTGGATCCTGGTGTGTTTAGGTGGCTGGAATGAGAACAGCACTGTACAGTTCACTTCGAAACAAAAACTGCTGGTAAGAAAATGGAAGCAGCTTTAACAGCCACAAGAGTGCAGCACTTCTCATGGAATGTCCTGTGAAAAATCATACCTACCGGTACAAACATGACTTCAGAAAACGAAGTTTACACCAATAGGTTTGTACAATAAGCGCTCAACATTCATTCACTGACCATGAGAGAGGCTGCTATAGCCAGTTTATACTTTGTCTTCATGCATTGAGAGTCTTCTATACAGAGATTATAGTTTAAAAATTACTGGATAACAGCACACTGGATTAAATTTACTAGAAGCTAATATATTTGTCTTAAAATTCATGGCAGAGAACAGAAGCACATCCTGCACATCAGCTGGAAATTTCTGAAGATGCAAGAGATATTTTTAAGTCACCTGGGCCTTCTCTGACAAATTTTCCACTGAGGAGAGAAGCTTGGCAGAAAAAATGATTTTTTTTTTTTTTTAAAGGACTACTTAAACTTTTTTCCTGATGGATACAGTGGTTTTCAAAATTTAACAAGGATGTTTTAAAATGTGAAGGTCTTTTGTGAAAATTACCAGACTACTACTGAATTAACTATTTATCTAAGACTCAAGGGTAATATATATGCATCATTTAAAAATGCATTTCTTTACAAGAGTGACTGAATACAAGTTCAACAAGACCTCTAACAAGTCAGCCTTAAAATCAGCCAAATCAAATGTCAATTAGAGCAAATACATATGCAGAAATATTTCATACTCCTTTTGCCTTTCTCAATTGTGAAACTTTTCCATTTAGAAGGAAGCTTCAATTTTGCCCAGAAGGGAAAGCTGACCTCTGTCAAGCATTTCCATCCACAAACCCTTCCATCTTGGGGCATTTCACATTCTAAAAAGTCAGTATCTGCTCCTCGTATCACTAGTCCCCACCCTCGCAGATATCAAGGCATTTGAAATCTCCCTTCAAAGTCCATCAGCAGCTTTACTGGGGAGCAAGAGGCATCTGCTAAAGA
Organism: Podocnemis expansa; assembly: GCA_007922195.1. Taxonomy (NCBI): domain Eukaryota; kingdom Metazoa; phylum Chordata; order Testudines; family Podocnemididae; genus Podocnemis; species Podocnemis expansa. The sequence goes on along the minus strand of ML682016.1, from coordinate 3,979,665 downwards.
ACCTGAGGAGCAGACTAAGCCAAGAGGAAAACTGGTAGTTTGAGCTCATCAAGTAGTTATACTCAGAACTAAACTTATCTTTAGAGTATTGTCTAGTACAGTTGTTTTCAAACTATGGGTCAGGACTCAGTACTGGGTCGCAGCCCCTCAGGTACTGGGTCACACCATCCCCTGATGCTGTCACCAAAAACTGGAATGCATTGCTCAAAGATGTAATTGTTGGGTCATGGGCGTAAATGATTTTTTTCAACTGGGTCTTGAGGAAAAAAGTTTGAAAGCCACCGATTTAGTAGCTCCTGTAAGAAAGATCAGCATACTTATTTGTGTAATCTGCTTCAGAGTACCTGAAGAAATAGAACGAAATTCCTTTCAAGAACAAATTAAGAAATGTACTATGCTGACATTTATTTAGAAGCAGCAGCAAGGAGTCCTGTTGCACTGAAAGACTAACAAATTTATCTATCATATGAGCTTTTGTGGGAGAAAATCCCACTTTGGCAAAGACTGGAGCACTTAATATGAGTTTATTACAACTCAGCACAAGCCTTCAGCCCTAAGCAGAAGTCTCTGATGAACTCTGACCATTACCTGAATGGGAAGGGTTAAACTGGCAGAGTCTTGGAAGAGCTCGCTGGCAAGGCAGACAGGCTGATGTTTCAGAAAGCTGCCACAGCTTGTAGCAGCAAAGCTCTCTCTCTTGCTAAAGTGGAGGGGGTAATATGGTGGTTCAGAGTTCTGGGCATCCTGTGAAGGATGCCATACTAATGAAGAATGATAACTGAGCTCTGGCTTGTGATTTGTCGTCTTCAAGTAACATAGGCAGTTTATTTCATAAGGGTCCAGCACCTACGTACTAAAATATAATTAGTCACTACTTCTAAGTGATTCAGAAGGATTTATAGATGGGTGGTAGGGAGAAGCAACAATAATTGCTAAAATAAGAGCTGCTTCCTTACAGTCATGAATTTTGAGAAGATGTGTGTAATATCCTGCATTTTCTGGCACTCTATTCTAAAAAAGTCATCTTGCCAAGGCAGCCTGGGTTTGGGCAGAAGAGATCTTTCATACCTCAAGAACAAAACTCTTCCTGTACAGCATTAGTCATATGGTGGGGGGAGGGAAGGGTCACTGAACCAAAAGTGTACCTTTCCCCACCTCCTTTGTCCTTAACATTGTCTCTAGACGTGGAACAGGCTGAAAGTGGGCTGTGTCCGACAACTTGTTCTCTTCAATTACTTTGTCCGCACATCCTCCCACGCTCAGAACAGGAAACAGCTGTGTGCTTGTAAATTGCCTGAATACAAAGCTAAGTTTACCTGATTTATTGCTTCTGCCTCCCCATATTCCTTGCCTTACTTACACTGATCATTTTCTTAAGAGTGAGCTATAGTTGAGAAGTCAAAACAAGACTGAAAAATAGGGCAGCATATTTAACAAAGCTTTCACCAGTGATTTCGTGAAAACTGTCTTGAAGCAGAGTTTTTCAAAAACTCTATAATTAAAAAGCGATTAATTGTTTTCCTTAAAGGGGTTACAAGCAGTGATTTTTAAGCAAAACGTTCTTCATGATAAATTCCAATAAGGAGGCTGACTACGCCAGTGGGTTGAAGCAGATGGAAACAGCATAGAAACAAATGGACAGATGCAAAACATTGAGTATTCTCTCCTAGAAAGAAGTTGAAAGGAGCTAAGTGCTTAATACGAGTGAAAAACCAACAATATCCATTTGTAATTGAAAAACTACATGATACCACTTGGTTTCGAGGTAAGAACATTTCTCAGCATTTAAAATGCTCACAAAAAGCTAAGAAAGGAGACATTTTCTACCAGAATAATTCATCTCATCCAGTTTGCCAGCAAAACAATTAATTTTAAAAAGTGTTTTCTTCATAAAACATAACAGGCTCCAAATATAAATCTGCACTAACTTCACCAGTTTAAATCACTGGCAATGCAAAGTTACTTCAATGTAAAACTGGAGAGGATAAATGGGGCAGTGCAAGAACCAGGCACTATGGGGTCACAGGTAAAATTCCCTGTTCTATCAGACTCACTTGAGTCTGCGCCGCAGTTCATCTGTACAATCGGGATAAGACTACTGCCTTACCTCACAGCACTCTTGCATTAAAATGTCAATGTTTGCAGATTCTATGGTAATTAAGGCCATGCAAGTACCCTGGATAGAAAACTCAGTTGTACACAGTAGGTGGCAAAGTTACAAAGTAGTTTTTAAGTCAAACGGCACCTACTGTACCAAATCATCTGCTTATCGTATCTTGGAATTCAGCTTGTCCTCCTACAGCTGTTCACAACAATGGAATTTAAAATACAGACAGGAAGAAGTATTCTAAATCATTTCATCATGTGTCAGCAGTTTTAACTACTATAAGGAAGATGTCCACTTTAAGGAAGAAACGATGGTCAGGTCAGGTATGCTGTGTGCAGAACAAAGACAATCCAAACCTATACAAAGTTCTATACATTTGGCTGTTATGCTAATCTTATTGTTCATCCAGCTGGTCTATATAACAGATTCTAACATGTCACCACAGTCCAACTACCATATCTTCTGGACTTCATACACAGATCAAGATGCTAAACATGAATTTAACCATTAAGGCCATGCTGGATGACAACTCTAAACATTAATCCAGCCCTTCTCTCAAATTCCATTTCAACGAGTGATAATATGCAGCTAAAAAAAGGAGGTATGGTAGAGTCTCACTGAGTAACTGATATGAAAAAAACAAGAGAAGATGAATAGCTAAAGGAGGGGAGGGAGCAGGAGAGAAGTGTTGCAATAAAGAACATGCTCTGTACAATTTTCTTGGCTCCAAGAAAAATCCCACAAAGCAGGGGAAAAACAATTTAGAGGAATTGTTAATGACTGATTATGAAGTCAAGCCATGATAGGACAACCTATTTTGAAGGTTGTAACATGAAATAACTTCCTAAACATTCTGAAGTTCTCACTACTTGGGTTAATGAAACATTCTGAAACAACTGCAAATGCCAAACTAGAAATTGAGATCAGTAGCTTACCTTGCATTCAAGGTTACAACTAACTGATACCCTGGTATCAAACATCTTCAGCAACAAATTTTTGGAACAAAAGCAAAGACCATTCCTCCCTTTGATTAACATGCTACTGATGGAACAGACACAGTATTCCCTGAAAACACGTGAGGCCACACAAATTTTCTTGCACTGCTACATGAACACCCATGGTTCGTAAAGAAAAGTGTTTATACACTTCTGTCTTCAGTTAAAATAGGCACAACATCTTCAATTTATTAACTCCTGAAATATTCTATTGCTGATTCAGAACCCAAGTTAAGATCTTAGCATTATTCATATTGAGTATTTAAAAGCTGACCTCCTTTGTCCTACTTTTGCTAGCACTACTATAAACCACAACTGCAGGAACAGCCAGTAACAGTGAGTTAAAATGCAACTCCAATGGCAATGTAGTTTAGTAACTAGCCTTATGCTCTTTTTTCATGAACATATTTAACATTAATCTATGGAGCTCAAAAGCTTGTCTCTTTTCACAACCAAAGACGGTTGGATAAAAGATATTACCTCACCCGCCTTGTCACAGGACCAACACTGGCTTCGCAACTATTTAGCTTTAAGGAGTTATGTTAATGCTTACGCAGCTCAAGACTCTTTATCTATTACAATGTTGCTACAGCCCAGTTAAACCTTATTTTCCTTAACCAGGATAAAGTCCAACTGGCCAAGTCCTGCCTCCCAATGCAATTGCTTTTTCTTTTTCTTTTTTTAAAATTCACAACTCAGTTTTTACCTGTTCAACATTAATTAAGAGTTACCTAGTAGTGCTAAACAACTGTACATAAAGGCTTGGACCAGTCTTCCTTAACTCCTAGCTTACCACATGAACTTTATCACAAACACCAGAATGACTCATTGAGTCCCGCAAATCTCTTCTTCCTTTGCAATGCAACTCCTCTGAGTAAAAGCTTTGCAAAGGCAGACCAAATGAAGGAACAGGAGACGTTGTTCCCATTGCTCAGCAGCATCTGAGTCAGGGCACAGCTAGGAAATAGGCCTGAAATGAGCCAAAAGTCTCACTTTGCAGCAGCTCTTTGGGTTTCATATTTTGTGCTGTGCAAGTTTGCAGTTCCAGAAAACAGCACTATTAGCCTATAAGAGGGACGTGCAAAGGAAAAGGAAGCTGGGCCCAAGCAGCCAAACCGCTCTACTCAATAGTTTATGATGCCTCAAGGAAGCTTGAAATGTTCCTCTCCATCCCGCCAAAAGCATTAACACTAAAAATTCCAGGGTAGACAATCCAAAGACTACAGTAACTGGCTAAATGAAATTATACCATAAGACACTGAAAACTGAAGTTTAAAATCAATTTAACATGTGTCCTAGTATGTGAACACCTATTTAAAACCAATGCCAAAAGAATGCCAAAACAACTGTTAAATTAAAATACCTTACTTCCTTCAGTTAAGATGCAAGACGTCATAATACATATGAGCTCCTCAAAGACATATTCCAGCAAAACCATACCACTAGATTTGACATCACTGATTTGTTTCGGTGTAGGAGGCAAGCAGAAAAAAATAATGTAGCACACAAGCTTTTCAGGCGTTTTATATACAACAAAATGTGCAATTAATTTTTAAAAGAGCCTCTGCAGGTTACCTTTAACAGTCCCATAAAAGTGTCATACTAAAAAGATTCACCAGAGGAGAAAGAAAAAGTATTAGCTTGCCACAAAGTCTTGGACAGATATTCAAAGTAACACTGAATTGCTTAGATTTATTATAATGAAATATCAGAATTGTCTACACTATCTAAAAATATAGGCTCTCTTAGAATCATAGAATCATAGAACCATAGGGTTGGAAGGGACCCCACGAGGTCATCTAGTCCAACCCCCTGCCAAAAAAAGCAGGACCACTCCCATTAGATCATCCCACTCAGTGTTTTGTCCAGCTGGGACTTGAACACCTCCAGAGATGGAGATTCCACCACCTCCCTAGGCAACTTATTCCAATGCTTCACCACTCGCCTAGTAAGGAAGTTTTTCCTAATATCCAGCCTGGACCACTCCAGCTGTAACTTGAAACCATTGCTTCTCGTTCTGCCCTCTGTTACTACCGAGAACAGTCGAGCTCCCTCCTACTTGGAGCAACCCTTCAAGTAGTTGAAGGTTGCTATCAAATCCCCCCTCAGTCTTCTCTTCTGCAGGCTAAATAAGCCTAGTTCCTTCAGTCTTTCTTCATAGGGCTTGTGCTCCAGCCCTTTGATCATTTTGGTTGCCCTCCTCTGGACTCTCTCTAATTTGTCCATGTCCTTTTTGTAGTGGGGAGCCCAAAACTGGACACAGTATTCCAGATGTGGCCTCACTAGTGCAGAATAGAGGGGAATGATCACATCCCTTGATCTGCTGGCAACACTTCTTCTGATGCAGCCCAGTATGCCATTGGCCTTTTTGGCAGCAAGAGCACACTGCTGACTCATGTCCAGCTTCCCATCCACCATGACTCCCAGGTCCTTTTCTCCAGTGCTGCTATTTAGCTGATCACTCCCCAGCCTGTAGCAGTACATGGGGTTTTTTCATCCCAAGTGCAGGATTTTACACTTATCCTTGTTGAACCTCATGAGATTCCTCTTGGCCCACTGCTCCAATTTGTCTAGGTCTCCCTGAATCCTGTCCCTGCCCTCTAGGGTGTCTACCGTTCCCCCCAGTTTCGTATCATCTGCAAACTTACTAAGTGTGCAATCTATCCCATCGTCCAGATCATTAATGAAAACATTGAACAGAACTGGCCCCAGGACCGACCCCTGGGGCACACCACTTGTTACTGCCTGCCAACTTGACATGGAGCCATTGATTCCTACACGCTGAAACCGTTGTTCTAGCCAGTTTTCTATCCACCTTACAGTCCATGCATCTAACCCATACTTCCTTAATTTGCCAATGAGAATGCTGTGGGAAACCGTATCAAAAGCCTTGCTAAAGTCAAGGTATATCACATCAACGGCTCTTCCTGCATCCACAAATCCAGTCATCTCTTCAACAGCTACCTTTGAGACACCAAGTTCTACTGAACTCTGCTATGAACCGAGACAGGCCTCAACAAAATCTGCCAGACACCAAGGTGCCAGTCCAAAAACTTGGGCATACCTACGTATCCAGAAGAGAAGCGCCACCCACCACCAGTGGAAAAAAAGCTGCTGCCAGCAGTCCCTTCAGCAATGTGGCGGGAAGAGGGAGAAACCGCAGAGCTCTTCCCCTCCAGTGTCAAATGCCACCCCCATTGCCACTGGAAGAGCTACCGGCAGAGGCTTTACCATCAGCGATGGTGGAGTGGGGATCTTTAGCACCACGTTTGCCACTAAAAGAACTCTCCCTCCCATGCTGCCAAAAAATGCTGCTGGCTGGCAGCAGTTTCAGCAGGAGGGGGGCACCGCTGTCTTTCCCTCTTCCCCCCACACCCACTAAAGAGCTGCTGGCAGCGGCTTTTTTCCGGTGGCAGGGGTTCTTAAGCATGCTGTGCCGGCTGCCAAAAGGAGTTGTGGCGGCTTTTCGGTGACAGGAGCCTGGTGTGCTCTGTACAACAGCTGCATGGCGGCCCTTTGCCCCGGTGCTCTTAGGCGCCATGGTGATCTGGTGCCTAGGATGTGTTGAGGCCTGAACTGAAAGCACTCATAATGGGACTCTGTTCTATATTTTCTGTTTTCCTTTGCTTGTCCTAAGGCCTCTTGGACACGAGATTAATTTTAGCTCTTCCTGATCATTCTGACTCTAAAAGCCTAGCTGCTAAATTTAGAGGGAACAATTTAAGGTAGATCAGTGGGTCTTTGCCTGGCCCTGCTAAACAATTAAACCACAGACATACTTTAAAGAAGATAAACAGTAAGACTCCCTCAAATCATCGCAAAAATATTCCCTTCATTGTTCATATTTCCTTGAGACAAGAGGGATGACAGGGAGAGAAACCCTTCTAATCCACAGCCAGCACTTAAAAGCTCAAAGTAGAACAGCAATACAGTGTTCAGAATATAACAGTGATGTTTAAATTGTACTTTCCTTCTAAGGGATCCCAGTGTTTCACAAGTTATTAATGGGAAAGGAAGGAAGCAGCTCTCTTGGACCTTCTGGCCAAGTCTTCCTGCAATACTCTGTTACAAGCAGCACAATGTGTGAGGGCCCAGCTTTGGGGAAACTGTAATTTGTGTACACCTTAAAACTGTTTAAAAAGAAATTCACAGAGAGGAAAAAAGGGAAATATAAAAAACCACATGCAACTGAAATTCTAGCATTCCATGAGGCAGAACTATTGAGACAGCCATTCCTTCATAGCTCATCACAGTCTCTGTAACTGCTTAAGCTGTGAAGTGAGATAAGTTATAGAAACAGGTATCCAAGCAAGCCAGGTGGCTCATTCATTACACCACTGGTTCCCAACCTTTTCAGCACCATGGCACACTTGAAGGAGGTAAACAATTCCACAGAACACCTACCTTTTTCAGCAGAATTGTTTGCTCATAAACATCACATTTCCTTGTATTTGCTGTGGGAATGGCCTTACTAGAGAGGTTTGCAACATAGCATATACAACAAGCTAAAGAAAGATCAGATGCATTCATGTTTCAAACCCACCAGAAAAAAAAATACACATGCTCTCCATTTGCCCTTTGGCCACCTGCATTTAGTATGCTCATGTCTTAGAATCAGAAGATCATACCTTGCTTTTATTGTAATCATTTATTTTCACAAGTATTTTTAGTTGTAGTTTTGGTTGGACAGAATATTGTTTAAGATGAAACAATCTTTATTTTACATTGATTTTCATTATGTTTGTACAAAATGTCATGGCATGCTTGACAGTTCTTCCGGCAAACTGTTGAAAACCACTGCACTACACCACAGTGGACACATGGGTTGGTAACCAACCATAAGTATGTCTACAAAGCAATGCAAGCTTAAAGTTAGTGGCATTCAAGTCGGCTGACCTATGTCAGGCAAGCATGAGCTTCAGCATCTACTCTGTATTTTAAGCCCAGGTTAAGGACTGTCTGACCGAAGTCTGAACCTAGGACTCTCATGTCCGCACTACAGCGGATGGACCGGAGGCAAAATAAAGCTATTTGAGGGTGCTTGCACCTCCCCCATACTGACACACTAACCCTATGAGCATGTTCCAGTGCACAAAAACTACTGTCCACCCTGTTTCCTAATGGTGACAGTGCTACTGATGGGACTCAGGTGCCCATAAAGAGCACAAATACACACACTTCATAATTAGCTTCTTTGGCAGCTGTCTCTTTAGAATGAATGCAGTCTGCAAAGGTTTTTTATTTGTGATGGGGTCAAACTGGATGGTTATAGGAGAGTGGTGAAATGGGTGTATATTAGCCCCAGGATTACTAAATCCTTGTTCCCTGGGTTAAGTTAGCCAGGGCTACTCCAGGGTAATTGGAACCAATCAGCAAACCTGCTGCACTGCTTGAAAGACACAGCAGGACAGCTGAAGGGAGGCAGGGAGGAGTAGAGCTGCTAGAAGAACACTTGGAAGGTCTGCTCCCAGTTTGCCACAGCACCAAAAGGTACAGGGGTGGTTGGGAGAGGAAACCCTACAAGCAAGGCTGTTAGGCCCTGCAGCCTGAGGGTGGACTTTGTTGCTTGGAGGACTAAGCCAGGGAATGGAGGTGGGGCAACCCCAACCTCAAACAAGGGAGTGGTCCCAAAGGCTGAAACTCCAGGCCTGGAAACTGTGGGACTTCTTAGCTCCTGAAGGCAGACCAGGAGCGGTGGGGCCATGGACTGGCAACCCAAGGAAGGTAGTAGCCATCCTGGACTCAGTGTGGAGGCTGCTACTCAACAGGGTCCCTAGATCAGGGCCTGGGGTAGAGGCTGGGACTAGGGGAGGTGGAATTGAGAAGGGCCAAGACCAAGAGCGCAAGACCTGCAGAGGCACCCAAGACCTCACCTTGCCACATACTGAACTACCATCTAAGCTGAGAACTGGACTCTACACTTCTAGCAAGGCAGTTACACTGGCCAAATTGGCCTGTTCTGAGGAGACTCAAGATGTCTGACTATTACAGTGAAACTTGGCAATTCTTCCTTTTTAAAGTGGGATGTTCAATGAATCTGTGTTTTCTTTTTTTAAATTAATTTTTGTCTTTGTTTTGAAGTTAAACTACATTTTGTATCAAAGAGGAAAATACACTGGATACCCCCCAGTCTGGCTGCTGCCTACTATAGAGCAGTGAAGTGCATCCCCAGAGTCTGGGGTGCAGTGTGCTCCACCATCCCCCAGGAGATACCTTACACCTGCCCCGGCACACCCAGGGAGGCTGCACAGTAGTTTTGGGGCTGGCTCACACTCATGGTATACACTGCCCAAGTGCCTTTACACATGCAGCCCTAGGGATGGGCACAGGAGCAAGGGACAGAATTCAGTGGGATCAAGCAGCAGTTCTGAATGGAGGGAAGGGCTGCACTTGAAAAGCACCTTCCCCTGCTGTGCTGCGTCAAAAGCTCTGCCTCTTTTCCTTTCTGCAGGGCAGCCACTTAGTCCCTACTCTGCTCTCTGGCCCTTCCTCCTGGGTCCTGTGTCATCCCTGGGACGGCATGTGCAGAGGCACACAGGCAATATGCAGCAAAATCTGGCTGGGGGAACCAGCTCTCTGCAAAATGCTTCAGATTGGTCTCCAATGAAAACCCTGCAGGCTGTCTGACCGTGTGCTTGTAGACTGGTGTTCAGCAGATTGTTCATTTACCATAGACTGCACCAGAGACTCTCAGCATGGAGAAGACTAAGGAAGTTGTCCCAGAGAACTTGGAAACACATCTCAAAAGACTCCTGGGATGGTGGGACCAAAGTCAAGCTGGGTTTGCATGCACACAGGAAAGCAACAGTGCTCAGATGACAGGTCTCAGGTTAATGTGGGTTCATGCTGGATCTTGGGATCCAACATTTGAGCAATTAGGCTTGAGCCTGGACATGCAGCTATGGCTTCAGCCCACCTTCTTGCATCAGTGTCCAACTGAGAAGGGAAAAATAACCACCCTGGCATCCTAAAGGAGATCAACTGAAACGTGTCGAACAGATACTAATGCAGGTTCCTTCAGCTGAACAGTTCATATGAACCACATCAAGCAAAGATTCGCCATTGTACAGTCAAATGTGTAGGTAAGGTGGTAACCTTTCTGCAAAAACAGGACACATGCAGGTGCCCCGTCTTCCTCCACTGGTTCTGCTCCTGCTGCTCCGCTGACCCCAGACCAGGCCACAAGCCAGAGCTGAGCAGTGGCAAGCAAGGCCAGGTTAAGGGACCCTGGGCTGCATACCACAGTGGTGCCCCCTAGCTTGGGGCCCCAGCCCAACTCCCCTGTGGGATCCTGGCCACCCACCACAGCAGCCTGTGGGCAGGCCAGTGCTGGGGGGAGCCTGGGATTAGAGGCTGCTCTCTGTGACACAGGGCTGGCTGGCACACGGTGTGGCCTCCAGCGCAGCCCATGCACCTGGCCCACAATCCCTCCTGCCCCCGAAAGCAGGGTGACAGCATTGCAGAGCCTGGCCTGTGGCCCCTGGGTCCCCCTCCACCCTCCCAAAATCTGCAGGGGCCCTCACAGCAATCCACACTCCAAGTGCCACTGGCACTGTTCCAGGCTGAGTGGGGCAGCAGCGGCTTGATCACCCAGGGGCCTTAAGGACTGGGACCTGGGGACCCTCCTCTAGGCTGGGGCCTCTTCCTTAAGTCCCTGCATTGATCTGGCCCTGCTGGCAAGATCCCCCCAGAAGTCCCAGACTCTCCACTTGGGCCCAAGAGCAGCCCCTGGCCTCTTTCCCTGCCCCTTCTCCCCCACAGGGCACACCACTGAGGGAAGGTGAAGGGTTTGGCACTCCAGGGCTCCCTGGGTGGCTCTTACTCCTTTCTGGCTCCAGCTAAAAACAAAGAACATCTAGTGTCTGGGAAGGGCTTGGCCCTGGAGAGGGGGGTGGAAGGAAGAGCAGGGGACAGGGCCTTGGGGCAAGAGGAGGGTTAAGGCTATTTCAGCTCCTCCCACCTGGAAGAGGCTTGTGCCACCTCTGAGCCTCAGGCAAAGGTAGAGTGCAGGGAGTTCAGAAGTGCTGTTCCATAGTAATTCAGCCTGGGACTGGGACCTGAAGTGTACATTTCAGAACTGTCCTGCTTAAGTAGGGATGGGTGGCTATCCCTAGTAACAAGCCTGGGAACGAGTGAATAAACCCAACATGTCACAAACACTACTCAAAATACAGTGTTCTGAATGAAAATGGATGGAATCTACACGCGTTATCTTCCTGGGAGAGAAGTACAGTGGAGGTATTTATCTATGTTAACAGTTCACTCTGAAAGATGCAAAAGTAACTAAACATACAGCTGAAATATTTAAGACCATTTTGTATCTGATTTCTCTGCCTCACTGCTTTCCAGCTCCTGTCTGTGCACTGGGATATACTGGCAGCCATAAGCATTCTGTTTTTCAATCAGCAAATAATTAGGAGGTGGAAATTAACCCCTGCTTCTCATTTAAGCCATACAGTACTTGAGTTGTACTGGCTCTTCCCCAATGCCATTTAGACTTCCTCCTTAAGTGCTGACAGAGTTATTGGCTCCCATCCACAGTCTCCACTGCTTATCCAAGTTGTTGCTATCTGCACCCAGCAAACACCAATTACAAAAAAATTCACTATTAGTCTCCAATTTTTTAAAAATCCTCTTTCCACTATTTAAGGACAAGGCATCATGCTTCATCACCTGAAAAAAAATCTTTGAAATTTGTCATTTGACAGCTTGGTACCAACAAGTTATGCAAAATCCTGTTCTTGCCAGATAAGCACAAAGACTCTGCAGACTCACTATGGCTGCACATAACAGACTTATCTAAGAATTGTATGATAGGCTTCAACATCAGTCACTTCTGAGTTTTGCAATGTACAGGTTAACTATTGGGGACATGATGTTTCAGATAGCAACAGCAACTCATTATAAAATGAGCTGCAGATAAGACAAGATAGCATGCTTCTTGTGCTGTGTGGGTCAGTGAATTGTATGTGTCCCATAATTAAGGTCCAGTGTTACAAGTTGCCTTGACAATAGACCATCCCCATATATACATCACCTCTCAAATCAGCTCATACCTTCCGCAAAGATCCTATGAGTCAGGTTTTACCCCCCATTCTACAGATGGGTGAATGGGTGTTGGAACAATTTTTATACAGCTAGTCCTCACTTAGTGACCTACTTGTTTAGTGACCCCTCAGAGTTATGACCAGCTCTGTGATGAGTTGGTATTATGGCGATGTACGAGAACTCGTATCAACTCTCTCAGATTACCTATATTTACAGTACACTATGCAAACTAAGTTCAGTACATTAGAGCTTAAAACATTTAAAATATATATGAAAAATGTTATAAATGATGCAAAGGTGACATTAAAACTATCTACCGATGGTTGAAAAACCCACTACCAGTAAAGTACATTATGCCTGAAATACCGGTAAGGGCTGCTCTTCGTTTAGTGACCAATTCGTTTATCAACCAGGTTTCAGGAACGGAACCCGGTCACTAAGTGAGGACTACCTGTAATAGGGTATGAGAGCCACTAAGCCAAACTGTAAACCTTGTACACACTGGAAATCATTTCAAGCAAAGGGATGCAGGATCACCCCCAAACTCTAGTTCCAGGACCTATGGGTAAATTGAGACAGAAGTTGATTAACTTATCTAAGTCACATTTTAAGAGTCAAGAAAAGAATGGGATGTCTCATTCCTAGTACCTTGTTTTAACTGCTAAACCACAATTTATAGTGGACTAATCAGCTCTCCCAACCAGTGAGGCCATTTTTTTCTAGAACTCTTTCTACTAGAACTACCTTGTTCCCACAAGCAAGACTGGGAAAAGGTGCCAGTTTTGACCGAAGTTTTGACTAATTCAGTCCTATGGAGAGGCAAAAGATATTAGTCCCAGCACACTACCCTGCTATAAACAGGTCATCAATTCATTCTTCAAGCAAGAATAAAAAAGTAGCTTCTGATCAAAACTGAAAGACTGGAAAACTGGCACTGCTACAGTAGCAAAATTAATGTCAACTGAATTTACACACATTCATATTTGGGTCTCAAATACAAATCTCACCTCAATTTCCTTGGTTTTAATAGTTTAATAACTACAAACTTTGTTAGTATTTTACTGTCAAGCTACTGACATGCTCTCAAGCCTCACTGTAGCTTGAAGTTATTTTTCATTTTCTGTGTTTACAGCAGTGGTTCCCAACCAGTGTGCTGCAAGCACTGTGCATGGCTGGGAAAAGGCAGTGGTTAAAGTAAGGGGGAAGGCATCAGAACACAGTTCCAGGGCCTCCTATTTTTAGGCAGGCACGTTCTGCCTCCTGCCTCCAAAATAGCAGGAGCAGCTGGGATGCAGAGTTCCAGCGGCTCCACCTTAAGCCCAGCCAGCAGAGAGCTGCAGGAGCCTGGCAGTGTGCAAGTCTCCCCCTGCAAGATGCAGTGGCTTGTGTCAGCCAGCCTGCAAACAGCCCAGGTAAGGGCTTTGGGGGAGAGGGCTGCTGGGGTTGTATGGGGCAGTGTGTGTATTAGCAGAGGTGGGTGGGAGTGGATGTGTAGCAAAGGGTGTGTGTAGCTGGGGGATGGGGTGGCTGTGTGCATAAGGGGTGTAGCTGGGGGCTGGAGGCCTAGTTCCGGCCCCTGCAGTGATGGGTGGGTCCCTCACAGGCAGAAAGAGGCTGGGGGAGGGGAGGGGAGGGGAGGACAGGACCCACTGGGGTGGCAGGGTGCCGCTGTGGAGAAGGGGGAAGTGGGTGCTGCGCCATGCTCCCCTGCCCTACCCTCCCATTCCCCAGGTTCCCCCCACCACCCTCCCACAAAGCTACTCCTGTTCTCCCTTCCTCTTTCTTCTCTTGCCACCCTCGTGCTGTTCCCCACATGGCTGCCCTTGTCCTCTTTTGCCAGCCCTGCCCTGCTCTGCTCCCCACACTCACTCCTGACCCCCCCCACCCCTGCTCTGCTACCCTACTACCGCACATAGCAGCGTTTTAGAAACGGTGCCATGGTCCATGAATATTCATAAGTAATTTAATTTGAATAGTCATGTGTTTTTTTAATGGTGGTATGCCTCAAACTTTAACGTGATCAAGGTGTGCCACAGCAGAGAAAAGGTTGGGAACCACTGGTTTAGGGCACGAGGAAATAAATGGCTGAACATTATAGATCACTGCTGAATAAACTGGGTGAAGTAGTCTGTTTGGCTTGTTTCTCCCAGAGGCCTAGTGGAAATCTAGACTGCACATTAACAAATAGTAATAGGTCCTTACATGTATGTTTCTGGAACATCCAAGAAAGCTTTCCTTATACAACTCCAATTCTATCTAGCATACGTAAAATGGATCATCTTGCACATACTAAAGACAGCACTTTGTGAAAAATGAATTATTTCATAATGCTTTTCAAGAGCATTGAAGAGGTTACACGACAGGAAATCAGATACTCCTATCTCCAAGGAGACTGAGCGCCCCTAAGATCACATATTATGTAGTTACCAACACTGCAATTTGAGCAAACAAGTTAAGTTTTAGTGAAGAGATCCAATTCAAATCTAACAGCAGGAACAGGTATTTGAACTGGCTGTAGTCCACAGCCTTGGATTGCCAACTGTTCTACCATAAAGATCCTTTTCAGTAGGGGTGGGGCATACTAGTAAGCATACAACCTGGTGCATTTGTCTCACAAATACGCAGATTATTGACTATGTTTTAAAAGCACCGCTGCCTCTAAGCCATCTTCCTGCCAGGAGCAAACACCAGCGAAACAGCTTTGCCACCATCTCCAAGCAGGAAACGAAAGAGAAATACTTTATTTATATCTAAAAATGGTGTGTGTGTGTGGGGAATCTTGGCAGTTTCATAAAAAGTTTAACAAGCCATTTATGTTAAGAAAATAGCATTTGCAGCTGTCTTTAGGCAATGCACATTTCAGAGCACAGGAAAAGCTGTTCCAATACTATTTTGCATAGTCTTTCTGCAACATTATGTATTCAAACTTGAGGGAGTTATTTAAACTTTTAACAGAACAATTCACACACCATATCATTAGTTTAGCTTCAGCCAAGTGACCAACAATTACCACCACCCAATGTCTTGCACGAAATGAATTAATGATACCAGACTGAAGGCAGGTATCCAAACAGGCTTTTTTGAAATCAAACACAAAAGACATCCATGGACACTCAAACTTATAAAAACCTGAGCAATTTCCCTATGCTGCTCCTCAGCCACGCCCGGAGTAAGGTGTGTACAGCCATGTCCTTTGTTCTATGGAATTTGAGTCCATAGGTAAATTCATTCAAGGGGGTCAAGTCAGAACCTCCTTCCGCACTAAGTAACCTTTAAAAAATAGCCTAGAGCAGTGGTTCCCAACATGTTCTCTGCCGTGGCACACCTTGCTACCTTTAATTAATTTGAGGCACACCACAATATAGTTTCCAAGAGCCTATGAGCCAATCCAGAGCTCTTTGAGTAGTTTTTCAAAAAATTTTGTGGCACACCTGCTCAGGCCTCATGGCACACCTGTGTGCCACAGCACACTGGTTGGGAAACACTGGGCTAGAGGAATCCTACAGGACTGTCATTAATTTAGAGAAGGAAACATCACGCTGTACCAGGTGAAAAATCTGAATACCTTGTACTGTATATTAGCTATGTGAATCCAAAGAATGCTGGACTCTCACCAATTTCTAAAAAAAAATACGCACTGAATGTACACACAAAAATCAGATTTTTACCATAGTTGACTAAAATAAAAATACTAAGAGCTCACATACAGATACAGCAAAATGTCAGGATGTTGTGCTGCTTTATGTTAATTATTATTCTCCTCAAGCCATAAAAGGAAAATCCTCAGGAGAAAAGCATTTGGCAGAAACATTTAGTCTTGAACTTGCGTACACATAAGTTGCAACAGAGGTAAGTAAACCAGTTATTGGCACAAGATAAACAGGTATAATTGGTTTTAAACAGGTTAAAGTGCATCCTTGCAAGAATTCCATAAGCTTAACTAAATTTGTATTAAAAAATATACCATTAAGTCGTACTAGTTTGTTTGGTCCACAAAACTGCTTTCTTAAAGCAACAGTCAACTTCAATGTTTTTAATTCATGATTCTAAAATGTACTAATTCTGATACAGTCCTCATTGAACACTGCATTTTGATGCCTTCTCTTTAATTTCATTACTGTTACTGGTTAACACTACAGCCCAAACTGCAAGAAAGTCATGTACCGTTAACAAAACAGCATAACTGACTATACACAAAATTCTTTGTGCATATGATAGCAAGCCCATACTGGAGAGAAAAATTTATTGTAGTCTATTAAAGAAGTTACTTGTAAAATAAGTGCAATATTTGAGTTAATGTGTTTCCTTTTCCCTTCCTTGCTCACAGCAAACAGGAAAACAAGATGACAGACATTTTGTATGGTAAAGAACAAAGGAATTCAGCAGTGTTACTTCTTCCGAAGTTAAAATGTTATTTCTCTACTACAAAATCTCACCCTGTAGCATCCTACATACCACCAGATTTACTCTGTTTACAAAAGGGATTTTATTAAAGCTTGTAGGTAGTTAACCTGACTGCTTACTTGCCAGTATTCCCAAGCCTTCTGCTGACGAACAGTTAGCAAGGATTCAAAGAACAGGATAAATTCAACAACATGGATAGTTTCAGGTGATAGATCACATACCCTGTGTGGTGGGAGGGAGCGAGAAGGAATAAGTGAAATTACGTTTTGGACACTCTTAAAGCCTCATCACTGTATCCAGCATCAGCAATGTGCCTAGCTCACCCTCTCATCGTGATTCAAACAGACTACAGGCCTAATTATAAGCATCCCACGAAAAGATTCTTTCCTGTTGCCCTGCCAACTGGTTAAGCATTGTCCACAACTGTTGTAAGAACCCTTTTATCTAAAGCACCAGAGGTTCTCTGTGGATTTGAGCCATGCGTGCCAAACCAACTTTTGATTCTAAATGACACGGACAGAACATCCAGCTAAGCACTAGAGAGAGCACATAACTGAAAACGGCAACTTTGCTGCAGTTAAACAAAACACTCAAATCTAACTCAGAGGGTGTATCCTAGATAAGGTTAATGATTGGCAAGCAAGTCTGAATTATTCCTAATGGACAGCTGCCATGCAAAAACCAGGCAAATCCACCTGCTGACTCAGATGGTTGTGAAAGCAATTAATTGGTTTTACACAGTATCAAGAACCATGCCTAATAAGTTTATGAAAGGGAAGCAGATCCTATGCTTTAGGTCTCAACTTTAAGCCACTGCATACAAGCTGGGCACACATCATAAAGGTAGATGAATTTAAGACAAAAGAGGGTCTAGAGCAGTGGTTCTCAATGAGTGGGTTGGGACACATTACTATGTCGCCACATAGTGGTAAGCATGTCACAGAGAGCTGGGGAAATGGCTGGATTTGGTGGGGGGTGGGGGGGAGTGGGCTGGCATGTCCTATAGGGTCACAACATGCTGCCAAGTGCGTCACTATCTGCAGGAGTTTGAGAACCACTGGTCTAGTGAATACAGACTGCTTTGTCAACTTGCAGATCAAACCTAAATCACAGCAACAAAGCTCACTAATCAGTTTCCCTTTCAAATCATTTCATTAGGATGTGAAATAAATATCTGAGGTCAACTCGCTTCCTTACAGACTGAGCAACAGCAATGCTAACCATGAGAGAAGTTTGAGCTTAGACCTTTCCATGGCAGAAGGCCAGCTGGAAAGTTAAATGTTTCAAATTAATTGCAATGTGCACATCCTTCGAGTATTTCACAGAATCTCTTCCAGTCTACCTCTGTGCCAATGCAGTCATGTTCCCCTAGTATTTTCCAAATGCTCTCCCCCCACCCCCAGTTTTAAGAGAACGCCATCAATTTAAAGAAACATGGCTGAAAGCTTAACTACTTTTATCATCCATGCCTGCCATTACTCTAACAAAGACTGGAAAGAAATCTCTCTCACTTTGTGGAGTTAACAGCACTTGTAAAAAAAAACAAAACAAAACAAAAAAAACCCCAAAACTTTTACTACTTTCCTTGTATATTCCATTCCATTCCCCAGTTTGTATGACAGAGAAAAACCTGTCATTATAAAGGGATTACATGACTGTGAAGCTATATGAACTCACAGAAAATCTTAGTAGTAGATGCATGTGCCAATTAGATTTTGAATGGGACATTCCACTTACATCTTCCTTTTGTTAACAGCATCCTCTTAGTCCCATTCATGCTTGGTTGTACTGTCCTTTAGAATTCATCTCTTTCAGTGTTTACACCATTAAAATATTTCTAAGTTACAAGTAAAATTTTCAAACATGTCTAACCACCATTGACTTTCTGTGAGAGGTAGGTGCCTAGGTCACTTTAAAAGTTTTACCCTAAATCCCTTCCTCCCCATCAATCATCACTTGACAATGCTATACAGAGTTTCATTTTCAATTCTCTTTCAGTTGAAAATCCTTGCGGCATGATAAGCTTTTACTTGTTCTTCATGCTATTTTGTATCTCTTTAATAATGGCATTTACAGTTAACCACTGTACTCTCAGTGGTGTCTCACCAGTCAAAGGACCACCTCCCCCCTTTGGCTTCATATTAATTCTTAATTTTTGGGACTTTATATTTTCCCTTCAAGAGCCTTAAGAGATTTGAAAAACAGACTTATTTGGTTCCCTATACATATATTCTAGTAGTTTTCTCTCTATTGGGACATCTATGCACTCCCTTGAAAGTCATGTTGCAATCAGTTACACTGATTATGAGCGCCCTACAATGATACCTGCTTTATATGCACAGATGGCTGCATCCACAGACGTCCAGGGGCCATTTTTGCCAGATGGTGGATCAGCTGCAGATCTCAAAGGCAGTGAAGCAGCTGTCTGCAGCTGCAAACTTTTGAAGCTGCTTCCCCACTTTTGAGAGCTGGTGCTGAGGGCTGCCCCCCAAACAGCTGACTGGGGGCACAGGGTTGCAAATGTTATGTGGATACATAGGAAAGACTATGGATTGCAGATCAGATGGTAAATGGATTCTCATGGATGTGGATCCACATTTTTGTATCTGCACAGGGCTCTAAGGATTATGCCAACCAATGGCTCTTACTCATCCTTCTTCCATTGCACATATTAAATTTTGTTGCTTCTTTTAAAGAAAGTTTCCAACAATTGCTCTCTTGAAACACTACCATTGATTGTTTAAACCATTTCCTTAGCATGCAGAATTCAAACAACAAAGAGGTTTCTCCCTTTTTAGTTTCATAATGGTTTCTTCCTCATGGAAGATTCAGGACCATTTTTCTAGATTCCTTCACTTCCCTACCCGACTGTTATACAAAATTCACACACTCGAAACCCTGAAGGAAATTGTTGCTAGCAAAGAATGTACAGATTTCAATTTGTTTCAGTTTCAGCCTGTTAGGGACTAGAGCAAGTGCTGTAGTAGAACCTTTCTGTTTGGCAGTAAATTAATTCAGATAGTGAATTCTGGGAGACCAAGCGCTTGTGAAGTTGCTTCTGTTCCATGGTGAACTGATTAGTCACTCAAACACAACCCCGGAGAGCCATTCACCTAAATAACTAATCATTAATCCGATGATGAGCTATATTTACAACTAACATACACTTAAAAAGTTCCTGCTTTATTCATTTTGAGACCCATGTGTTTTACACACATCAAATGCTGTAAGAGACAGAATAAGATTGGAGAAAGGAACTTGGAGAATAGATGAAATATGAAGACAAGTTCTACTATTGTATATTTTTGGCTAAATAGAAGCCGAAGCCTTTTCCTTATAGTTCAGCCAAGGTGTAGTTCAAGCTGAAAGAAATTAGACAATGTTTTGCTAGACATTGAGGAGGTTAACTTCTTAAAGTAAATCCTGAGGCCATAACCAGTGTTCAGTGCTGTACTAGAGCCTCATCGATACCTGTTTCAAGCCGGTTAAGTTCTTAGCAGCTCTGTATTTCGGCTAGAATACATAGGAAAGTTATACCATTAAACGCTTGTTTCATCAGTCTGAGATTTTACTGATTTTTTCCAAATAGAATTAAGCGAAGATCATGAAAAGGGAGTTGAATTAAGAGGCTTTGGGGGTCAAGTCGGGGAGCAGACCTTCTTAGAACAAACACTAACGGTTTATTCAGGAGTCAAGCCAAGTGAAGCACAAGTCATCCACAGTCTAAACTACAGGAATCTGTGTTGTACACAGAGGAGACATTTAAAAAGGTGTCAATAAATTACTTCTCAAAGCAACATGTTTTCCACCTTCTCAAACAGAAAATCCTGCATGATGTTTCCAAGAGCTTTTTTTTTTTAAATGCCAAGTAAATAGACTGAATTAAGTTTACTTCACATAGCCTCTTTTCTTTAAACATAGCTGCAGACTAGTAGGAAGATATAAAAGCAGACAAGAGATTTGTCTCCCATTTTTGTCTTTATTGTAGCAAATTTTCCTTAAGTTAGCTGACACACTGAAAAGGAGAAAGCAATAGCCAGCCTGTAAAGTTTGACTATACTCCTTAAACAACAGTGACATCTTAGCTGTTCTGCTCTCTCTACTGGCTTTAGTCATCACCTGGACAATTTGTAGAAACATCTCACAAGCAGTGTGGAAACATCTCACCAAATATTTTCTATTGAGAATTGTCTAAATTCTCAAGACTCCTTTGAAGATTTTCACATCAGCATTTGGTGAGCCAAAAACCAAATGCCCATCCTCTTCACCATTTTAAAATGAAAAGACTAATTCTCAGAACTAGCCTACATTTAAAAGTCAGTTCCAGTTTTATTTGTACAGCTGTGCTGCTGTAAGAACCCTTGTGTAACCAAATTATGTCAACAGGCAACAACTCTCCCACCAAAGTAATAAAACCACCTAAATGATGATCACTATGTCGGTGAGAGAGCTCCCTCCTGTTGACACAGTGCTGTCCACGCAAGCAGTTATGCTGACAAAACTTATGTCGCTCAGAGGTGTGGTTCTTTTTTCACCACTAAATGACAAAAGTTTTGCCTGTAGAAGTGCTCCTGTAGACGATTCTCAGAAAATGATGAGACAGCAATCCAACGTCAGGTTTCCTTTGTCCATGTCAGGCTTCCAGGAGATGACATAGGGAACCTGTCTGGGAGCAGGAGCTCAAAGCCTGTTCCAGCCCTACTCTCTTCTTCCCAGCTGAATACCATATGGACTAAGAGCCCAGAAAAACAAGCTCCTATGAGAGTATTTAAAAGACTTCAGTTTCTTCAGGAGGCAGACCAGACAGTGAGAGCAGTGATTCCTTCACAATCAAGAGCACTGATTCATACATTTCATGAATGTAGCTGAAATATGACTTAACTGTCAAAGACCTGGCAGAATAAGTCTCATGACTAGAATACCGGTACAGAGGACCTTAGTGTGCTAAGAAGGACAGATGTAATAAAAAAGGAGGCTGTGTTGCATTCTTCAAGACCATATGCATTTATTCTGAGGTCCAGAGGAAGACCAGTTGAGACTCTGAGTAACTATAAAACTGGGTAAAAAAAACCAGGGTTTGCTATAGACCAATAAGAAAGGGGGATATGGATGACATTTTTATAACAGAAATATTCAAAAACACAAGAACTGCTAGTAATGGGGGACTAACTATCCAGATATGCAAGGAAAATAAACACAAAATACTTTTTGAAATGTATGGGAGGACAACTTTTTGTTTCAGAACATGGAGGAAGTAACCAGAACCACCCTTTTAGACTTGATACTGACCAACATAGAAGAATTGACAGTAAATCTGAAGGAGGAACTCAGTTTGGCTGTCAGAATCATGAAATCTTTCACCCCATGATTATAAGGAAAGAGTGAGCAGCAGAACAGACAGTAGACTTCAAAAAAAGCAAACTAACAGAACTGGTAGATAAGGTCCCATGGAAAGAAAATCTAAGGGAAAAAGGAGCTCAGCCAGGACAGCTGGTAGTTTCTCAAACTAAAAATTAAAAAAAGTGTAAATGCAAACTTTTTTCCAAATAAAGATAATTAACAATAAGAGGACAATGTGGCTTAACCAGGAACTCTTAAATTACCTGACAGTCAAAAAGCAATCCTACAAAGTGGAAACATGAATGAATTGCTGAGGAGTACAGAAGAACAGCATAAGCATGTAAGTACAAAATCAGAAAGGCTAAGAGCTAGTCCATACTGGTGGTGGTGGTGAACCAGAGTTAGCTTGTGTACCTTTTGTGGATGTATTTATGCTCATGTAGTGTGGCATCTTCACATGCTGTGTCAATGGGAGATTCCCTCCCTTTGATGCTGCCTTACCCCTTTCAGAGGAGTGACTGATTCAGTCAATTAATGCTTTCCTATCAACTGACTGTGTTTACACAGACCTGCTCAATCAATGCTGCTACTGCTGCACTGTGGTTATATCTACACTAGCCCCTTTGTTAGTAAAACTTATCAGTCAGGGGAGTGAACCCCTCCATCCCCTGACCCAAAGCGATGCAAGTTTTACAGACAAAATGCCAGTATGGACAGCACTACATTGGCGGGAAATACATTTGTAAACAGTGCAGCTGTGCCTCTGTAAGGTCTCAGGTACAGACAAAGCCCAAGCCTTCTCTGCTGTAGATGGACATGCAGAACCTCTTCCCTCCAACATGCCCCTATCCTTCCTCAAAAAAGGTCTTCCTTTCAGGATTATATTGTGCTGGGAAACTTACCTTTGCAAAACAGCCTGCATGGTAGGGCTCCCTGAGCTGCAGCACAGAAGTTAGTCACTGGACTTCCAGGTTCCCAACTCCAGGGCAGAGAACCTCCCAGCCCATAAATCCCCAACTCCTGCAAGGAGCCTAGCAACACCAAGAATGCTGACAGGTTCTCTGCCACAAAGCTGTGGACTCGGAAAACCTGCAGATTTCAGTGGAAGTTTAGTGGAATCTGCAATATACTAAGTTATTTTACTTCAATGAATCATCATTTGCTGAAGAAACTACATTTGTACAAAGCTTCCCATCCAACTCTATTAAGAATTCCTGTTTAAAAGGTCAATAGAGTGCCCTGTAATCTGTATGGTTATGCAAAACAGGGATATGGGCTTGAATTAATGGTCCAAATCTGGGGTCACTTGAAGGTATTTCTGGGGGATGCCCTCCACCAAAAACTTTTCTTGAAAGTTCACAGATTGTATCAATTTTTTTGGGAGGCATACCTGCTTTCTAAAGTCATGATACCTTAATGGGACATGAAGGACAGAAGGAGCTGCAAGTGATGGTGCAGCGGTAGGAATGGACAAGAAGGGATACCATGAGCTTGAATTTACTGTCATGACCACACAATAGATTAGCAAACTTGTAAAATTTTTGGACACAGACACTCCCAGATTCTCTCACAAGCCCTGTTAGCAGGAGCATACAGAGAACATTTCAAAGCAAGACCTTATCCCCCATTCCAAGATAAGAAAAGGTTGTTTGTAGGGCAAGGAGCACTGAGGAATCACCCAGAAACCATGTCTCATTGCAAAGAAAACAGCACACAGTCACTCAGAAAACGGGCTCTATTCATGGTTCTGGTCACTCATCTGACCAAAGGTGGTGCCAAATTATTTTACCAGTTTCTCCATCTGTACAGTGGGGATAATCATGTTCTCCTTGGCAAAAATCTTTATGTTCAGATGGAAAGTGCTACAGAAGGGCTAGATAGCACTCATTACCTGGGCATTGTTATATCTCAGCTGCAAGCCTCCATGATAACTACACTGTCTACATGGCTACCACCTATCAAAAGCATCTCTCAAAAAAATTTACTGACAAACCGTCCCCTCCTCCCCAATGCAGACCTAAGGGTGCTCATTGGTGTGTCATACCGTTTCAGAATATTGAGTTCCACATACTTCAAAAGCTTTGGAAAAGCAGAGACTAAAGAGTGAAGATGCAGCAGCTCAACTCCACCCTCAAAACAGCCATACTCCACCTCTGCCTCTACACCAGGGATCTCAAACTCAAATCACAAGGGCCACATGAGGATTAGCAGAGGTCCGCATGAGGGCTAGTACATTAACCCGAGGGCCACACCACTGAAGCCTTTTCATACAATGATACTGCAAATATCGGTAACAGTAGTGTTGTTGCAGGCTGCTGGAAATAGCTGCAGGGGCCGCATGTTTGAGACCCCCTGCTCTACACTGTCCTGAAGAGGAGCTACCTAAATTTGTCCTATACTCAGACACTTAAGCTACTCTACAGAAAAATTACTACTAAACTTGACTATCCCTTCATCATCCTGATATGCATGATGATATCCAACAG
The DNA here is from genome assembly GCA_007922195.1 of Podocnemis expansa. Lineage (NCBI taxonomy): Eukaryota > Metazoa > Chordata > Testudines > Podocnemididae > Podocnemis > Podocnemis expansa. The sequence goes on along the minus strand of ML682016.1, from coordinate 3,955,285 downwards.
TATATTTTCATTTATTTTTAATTTAACTTCAGACCACACTCAGCACCCACCTACCTGCTGACTATCCCAAGGGCAATTAGACCTGTGTGTCCACTACTGTCAACTTGACACAGGAAACACATACTCTCAAGCCACCCACCCACCCTTCCTTCAGTCCACACAGGGAGTCAAGAAAAGGTGCTCACACGTATGAAAAGAAGCATGGTCCCCTCAGATCATCTCATCACAGGTCAACTCAAGTGCTCCAACTAACCCCTCCACTACTGAAAACAGCTACACCTAGCAGTGAATGCTGCTCAAGTGTATGCAGATAAACTCCCAGGAGCTAACGCAGTTTCAGAGGCAGTTAAAGTCCATGGAGTGCTTCTTCACTCTCTATTCTCTCCTTTCCTAGAGTCTCTGCTGAACTTGATGTTCTGCATGAGCATGAGATGCCAGTGGGTAACCTTAATTGTGCAAAAGAAGTCTGTCAATGAATAAACAAGGAGTCTTGAGAGACTTTTAAAGACTAACAAATTTATTTATCGCATGATAAATAGATGGATTGTAGTCTTTAAAAGTGCCAGAAGACACCTTGTTTGTTTTGCTGAACTAGGGCTGACACAGCTACCCCTTTGGAACTTGTCAATGAATATATATTTTCACTCAAAAGAAACTCTGCGTAATTTACAGCACCTTCACTCTCCCAGAACAGGGGCTCTTGTGACAGGACAGAGGGCTGGTCTACCCTACAGAGTTTTGTTGAAAGAAGTCAGCTATTATAGAAAAAACAGTGGAGGTGTACACACTGAAATGCTCCTTCCTCTCACACAACTCCCATGCTATTCCAACATAATAAGATCACCTCAAGGAGAGGTATAGGGTTATGTCAGTGTAGTCTGGGTGATGCAATATCAATGTAGACACTGTTTCTTACATTAGATGTGGGCTGCCATGTCAACTTCTAATTTAGGATGCTTCCATTCAGATTTCCTGTTAGCGCATGCCCAGCTGGCTTCTCTCTTTGTCAAGTAAATTTTAGTATTGTTTAAGCCTCTGCAAAAGTAGTTATTCCACATGTGGTAATCAAATAGGAGATCTTTTTTACAAAGTGCCTAGGGATGTAGGCACTAACTCCCAATGAAATTCAATGGAAATTAAGCACTTACCTCCCTTAAGGTTACAAATCCCACCCTCAAATTCAGTATACTGTTTGACCTTCAGTATAGAAGAATACATTCCTAAAACTGGTGTGTGTCTCAAAACTATTTCAGCAATGCAAGAGACTTAAAAATTAAGATCTATTTCAATTAGTTTGGAAGCATGAACACCAAACAGTTTAATCAAAAGACAACTGGATATGATTTAGATCTGTACAGATCCAAGTTTTCTTGTACAGTAGACAACAGATTACACCAGTGGATTTTAACCACAGATGGATACTGGCTCAGTAAGAGAATGAGCTGAAGTTTCCTCCCTGGTTTCTGACATCATGTGCCAGCATTTCTTGATGGGAATGCAAAGATTAATTACAGATGGACTTGTGCTGAACAAATCCCCAGACTCAGTAAAATCCTGTGAGATTTAGAGTAGTGCTAATTAAGCATTTAGGACAAAAATATAGAAATGTTACCGTAACTGTTGGTTTTATGCATAATAAAATTAGAAGTTTTTGTTGGCATAGAAAATGGAATCTCAGGAATTAAGATCCCAAAGTAATTCTTCATTCTAAAAGTCTTAAAGTCTGGTCTACACTACAGTGTTAGACTGATGTAAGCTGCCTTACACTGTAGGCATCTACACTAAAACAGCTCCCACCAATGAAACCGGCTCACTATAGTGACTTAACCATGTCCATAAGGGCATAGTGCTTAAGTTAATGCAGTTAGGTTGATGCAACGTCAGAGCAGACAATGCATTGTTTATGTAACTTACCTTTCAGAATGCCTCAAAATGCCCCATACTGGCAGTTAAATTAGCACTGGCGTTCCTGCTGCAGATGCACACCACCAACACAAGGAATGGCATGGATGTGTAAAACCAATTCAGTTACATCAGTGGCTGTATGTTGATACAACTTAATTTTGTAATGTAGTCTTGCCCTAAATCAACCCAAGATGTCATGCATTAGCAGAAGTGTTTTAAGGTAATATGCACTGCTAGATGTGACAGACTACAGGCGCATGGCAAAAAAAGAACAAGGACTTATTCAGCATCAAAACTAGAATCCGATACAATTCAGATAATTCTGAAAGTTAACTTTCACTAGGCATGAGCTGCAAAGGCAAACAAATGCATTCCAGACACAGGACTGTAAATGTATATTTGAACAGAAAGGATTTCATGATAGGAAGTATTTTCAGAGGAGAAGTATGGCCATCATTAAGCAAGATTAAAGTTATGGTGACGAATTCTGAACACTGGAATCGTAATCAAATTACTTTTCACCATGAACATACAAAACCCAAATGAAAACTCACTTACATTTGAAGAGTGAGAAGCAGAGACTCTTACAGAATTTATTTAGCGCTAGAAATATGGAGCTTTCCACTTACCTCCAAAACCATCCAATTCGAACAGAACCAGATAAGCTCTAAACCATAACAGTTTGGAAGTTGCCAGCAACAGGCACTGATAAAATGCCTGGAACATGCTATGTGTTTTATAGAGCTAAAATACGGTTCCTGCCTTGAGGAGTTTACAATCTAATTAGAGAATGCAGATGAAGAATTCTGGCAGGAGAGGCAGATACAATACAGAAGACCAAAGCAGCACATTCCCAGTTTCTCATTCCATTATTTTATTTAAACACAAACTACCCTCAGCAGTCTCACTATCCTCCCATGTCTGACATACCTGTTCCTTATTAGCAGTTCATATTTATCATACAGAAACATGTTTCTTTTACTCTCTGCCTCATCCTCCCAATTCCCATGCTGACTGCATTTCAGCCAGCTGTTGTATTTTGCCATAAACCTAGACTGGAAGCTCTCTAGGGCAAAAATGATCTTCTTGTTCATAGATAACTCAGAGTAAGCTTTTAACCCTTGGTTAAAGTCTCAAGTACAGCGGTCCCCAACTGTTTTCCATTGCATCTTTCTTTACCCAGTTTGTGCCCTGCTGGGCATTGGGACTGGAGCTGTGGCTAGGTACCAGGGCCAGAGCCATAGCTAGGAGCTAAGGGTGTAATGGAGCTGGGGAAACAGTGGGGCTTAGGTGGTACTCTGTAGATTGGCTGGGGTCTGTCCAGGAGAGGTGTTCAGACCCTTCCTTGGGTCCACGCTCAGAGGAAGGTCACAGCCGTGACCAGTCCAGTTGGAGTCCCAGCTATAAAAATGGGAAGCGAGTGGTTTGTGTAGCAGCCTAGCCATTGCCATCCCCCTTCCTCATCTCCCCAACTGGGCGGAGCAGGGCTGGCAAAAGCTGTCTGTAGCCCCCAGTCTTTAAACTCACTCAACTCCACTGCATCCCAGCCCAGGTTCTGTCACTGGGTCACCATGGCTCCAGCTGCAACGCACCGACTCTAGCAAGAGAGCATGCTCAAATGGACTGCAGTCAGCTGCCTCCAAGCCTTTTCCTCTCTCCACGAGTCCAGATACTTGTACCAAGGGGCCTTCCTCAGGACCCCTGGAGCACGTAGCGAGTGGCAGTTCAACTAGTCCCTTGCTGTCAACTGGTGCCAGCTCCTTCAGGCTCAGGGGCCCAGCAGTTCCCCAGGTGCACCAGGCTCCAGCAGCTCTGGTGGGTTCCAGGCAACAGGCAGCTCACCAGGGCCATGGCAAGCCTTGGGGAATCCCTCCCAGTCAGCTGCTTCAGGCAACACCTCTCAGTCACTAGGGCCATGTTAGTGAAGGGCATGGGCCAGCTGCAGCTTAGGGGAAGAAGCATCCTTCCTCCTAAGCAGCTTTTCCCCAGCTGAGCTTCTAAGCCAGCCTTTTGTACTTCCCCTGCCTCTCTGCTTCCGGGGCTGAGCCCTGTAGCTCCTGGGTCTGTCCAGGATGGGCCTCTAAGTGCTTCCTCATGCCCAGGCTCAGAGGAAGGCTGCAACGCCTTGTTACAAACTCCCTTTTCACTCCCTGTAGGCACTGGCTTGACCCCATGTCCAACCGAATGTTTCTCTGCACCAACATGGGGTGCACCCCCTTGAAAAAAAAAATCACAGCTTTAGGAAGCACTATATCACAGTCAGCACCCTCTCAGTGTTTTAAATTACAGATAAAACAGCCAAGCAGAAGAGAACTCTGAAGTAGAACAAAGGATATAAACACGTTAGTCTGTCATCTCCTCTGGTAGACAGAGGCATCTCATGATTGCTCCACTCAAGCTTGGAAAAAGTAACAAGCCTCCTCCCATGAAGGAAAGATATTGTATCACTGTTTCGTACTCTGCATAGCTTTCCAAATGATTTCTGATTCAGGGTTATTTTTTTCCCCATCTTTAACAACCTCAATGGCTTGAATCTTACCTACTTTTGAAGCAGGGTCTCTCCTCATGATGTTCCAGAGCACTTATTGTCCAGGGAGATGCTCAAGTTAAGAGCTCCTGTGTTTAAACTACAGGGAGATACTATTCAATGGAGAAACAGGGTTGGGTCTATGCCATCTCACTGCTGCCAAGAAAGCTGCCATGATTCTCCCTTCATATATACTGAGCATACACAGCACAGGAAGAGGTAAGTAACCCATCCACCTTTTTTTGTGTGTATAGGAGAGCCATTATTCTTGCACTCACCTCCTCTAGTGCCTTTGACACAGCATGGAGGCCTCAATCCCTTTCAAATGTGTCAACTGGAGAGGAGGCTGGAGGTCACCAAGGATTCATCTGATGAGACTGGGAACCAGTGCTGTTTCAAGAGGGTACACTCATGGCTACAACTCCTAAGCCCATACCGATTGCCTGAGGCCACCATATGGGAGGGCAGGTCTGAGCCCATCCAAGGAAACCAGAGAGCCTAGATATTCAAGGATCTTTGAGAACCTGATGAAGAATGGTACAGTTGCTCTGTCTGCAGAAAGAGAACCAGGCCCATACCTCTGAAAAGTGAGGTGTCTATCCAAGGTTACTTTTCAGAAGGTGATCTGGCTCTCAGAAGGATCCTCTAATATAACAAAAGAGTCTCCAGTATCACAAGATTTAACTGTGAGTCCTACAGCCAATGCACCCCTATGCCTGCTCTTGGCCTCCATGTTCTATGGTGTGCAGGGAGGAGCTACTCACAAGAGCAGAAACCTAGAACTGTTGTTACATATGCCTTTCCCAGTTACATAAAACTACTTAGAAATGTGCCCAAGCCTGAGATTCTTCACCTCCAGAAAGAGTATGGGGAACTGTTCCATGCATCATAGACGAGCAAACAAGAATTCTGTAGTAACAAGCATCTTTTTGGAAGTAGCCCTCCAAATCAAATATTCTGTCTCCCGTTTGCTGGTAAGGAGAAATGTAATCCAAGTATTTTAGGTAGCACAAAAGACCATAGAGAGAACAAGTGTTACAGGGTATCTCTAGTGAAATGATAAAATGTATTCCTTTAAAAAAAAATACAGACAGAAAACATGGGAAGTGGAGCGAGTTGCACACTGATTACAAAAGAATACTTATTCTTGTAGTTAAAAAATGAGGACAGAGACCTGACAATGTAACCAAATACACAATGAAGCTTTTGTCCCCAAAAACTATTCACTTGCTTACAAGGAACAGAAGTGGGGGAAGGGGTGAGCAGCAGGGAAAGAAAGGGAAGGGACAGGATATGAAGAGAATGAAATTGGTTAGCCTGCTTTAGAAGGAGACACACACTGAAGCTAAGAAAATACTTCTATTGTAGAATCTACCCACTCAGTCCTGAAAGGCTCAAATATCCAGACAGGGATTTACAAGCAGCACTTTAACGCATTGCTCATGAAGCAGAAAGTGCTGATAAATGCCTAGAGGCAGCTCCTCTGATCCTAGTGAAAAATAATTCAGTTTATATAAGGTTATGGTCAAACAGTCATTTCCCCCAACAAGCTTTCCATGGCTAAAACTAATGATTAAGTCAGTGCTACAAAGGAAGGCACCTGTACTTCAGGCTTTTTAGCTATAGGTAGTCAATCCATTCGACCCACCCACCCACACTTTTTTTTTTTTCTTTTCGGGTGAAAGAAGTACAGACAAGTCAAAAGCAGCACAACTCCTGTAGTATGGTTTGCTAGACAAGTATATTGCACAATGACTGAACAAAAACGGAGCAAGAGAGAAGCACAGTCCCCACACACAGAAGGAAAGTGATTTGACCTCATATATGCTATTCTCCAGCGTTTGAATCTTAACTGCTTTGATCTGCTGTTACAGTGTGACCTGATCCTTTGCCTTGCCCTTCGCTGCATTTATCTTCCTCCTATTCTGTAATTTCCCCCATCTTCAAAGCACCTGACAAAATGAGATTTTCTCCCACGAAAGCTCATGTGAAAAATAAAGTTTTTTGTCTTTCAAAAGTGCCACAGGACTTGTCTGTTTTGCTGAACAAAAGCAGTTAATACTCAGCGCTTATGTTTAATACAAAAGTAGTACCTGGGTGGTCTGGAAGTCAGTGTAAAACCGCAGGTGGTTTAGAGTTTTAAGAGAGGTCTTCACTGCAAACAAGCATCTTCTAGAACAAGTTCCAAAGGGGCAGCCACACAGGAGATCCACTTTCTGGACACTACAGTACAAATTCGGGATGGACACAACACCACTCTGTACTGAAAACCTACTGATCGGTATAGTTATCTATATCCCTTGAGCTCCCATCCTAAACACACCACACGATCCACTGTATACAGCCAAGCCCTAAGATATGGCCGCATTTGCTCTGATCCCTCAGACAGAGACAGACATCTTCAGGATCTCTGTCAAGCTTTCATAGAGCTACGGTACCCACCTGGAGAAGTAAAGAAACAGATAAACAGAGCTAGACAGGTACCCTGCAGTCAACTACTACAGGAAAGGCCCCAAAAAGAAAACTATAGAATGCCACAGGTCACCACATACAACCCTCAAGTCAGACCTCTACAACAGATCATTAAGGACCTCCAGCCTATTTTAAAAGACGACCCTTCACTCTCTCTAGCCTTGGGAGTCAGACCTCTTCTTGGCTACAGATAATCCCCGAACCTTAAACAGATGCTCACCAGCAAGTACAGACCTAACAACAGAAACATTAAAGCAGGCACAAATCCCTGCAACAAACCACGCTGCCAACTTTGTCCACATATCTGAACTAAAGACACCATCGTAGGATCTAATCAAGCCAGCTACTCCATCAAAGGCTCATTCACTGGCTCATCCACTAATGTGATTTATGCCATCACATGCCAGAAATACCCCCACACCTTATACATTGGACAAACAGGACAGGACAGTTCCTATGCAGAAGAATAATGCACACAAAACTGACATCAGAAATCACAAAGTTGCTGAGCACTTCCATCTTCCTAATCACTCCACTGATGATTTGTTAATGATGGTCCTCAAGAAAATCAATGGGACATCAAGACTTCAAAGAGAAACAGCCGAAATTCAAATAATATGCAGATTAGATTGTGTGAAAGTAGGGCTGAATTGTGACCATGGATTCTTTTTCACATTATAACAGGTAATTTGACTTCACCCTCCCTCTGTGTACAGTTTCCATGAGGCTGAATCCTTACAAATGCTCTGATTTGCTGTTGCAGTATGACATGATCCCACATCTTACACTCCTCTGCATTTATTCTCATCCAATTCTGTAAGTTCCCCCTCTTCAAAGCATCTAACGAAGTGGGATTTTCTCCCATGAAAGCTCATGCAATAAATAAATCTGTTAGTCTTTAAGTGCCACAAGTCTTCTAGAACAGGGGTCTCAAACATGCGGCCCCTAAAGTTATTTCCTGCAGCCCACAATGACACTATTGCTACCAATATTTGCCATATTGTTGTATGAAAAGGTTTCAGTGGTTCGGCCTCTGGGCTAAAGTACTAGTCCTCCTGCAGCCCTCGTGGTGATTTGAGTTTGAAAACCCTGTTCTAGAACCAGTAGTTCTCAACTAGGTGTATGCATGTCTCTGGGGCATACAGCAGCCTTTCAGGGACCACACCAACTCTAGATATTGCATAGTTTAACTACAGGCTACATAAAAGCCAGTAGTGAAGTCAATACAAACTAAAATTTCATACAGACAATGACTTCACACTGCTCCATATACTGAAATGCAAAACAATGTTTTATAATTAAAAGGCAAGAATGAGATGACTTCTGTAATAGTGCCCCGTGACACTTCTGTGTTTTAAGGTCTGATTTTGTAAGCTAGTTAAGTGAGATGAAATTTGGGGTACACAAGATGAATCAAAGGAATGCACAACTCTGAAAAGGTTGAGAGCCACTGCTCCAGAAGTATTCCTAAAGCCTGACTTATACAGTTGTACTAGCCTAACCAAAGGTGTTAAATGATTAAGTTTAAACTGGCTCGAGAGAGTGAAGGCACTGATTTTTTTTTTTTTTTGGTTAAACTGAAATAAACTGATTTTTATTTTTAAATCAGTAATTTATACGAACTAAAATGGACTAAGGAGCAAACTTCTATCTGGATACTTCTATTTGCCCAAGTCAATTTTAAGTCCCGAACTGAGTTTCTCAAATACACACAAAGACCGTATACACACAAGTCACCTTAAATCCAGTGTATATCTACTTAGTCCAATTTAAGTATCCATGTAGGGATGTAACCAAACAAGTCCAGGTGTGGACAAGGCCTAAACCAGTATCTACAATATGGGGTTATAAATAAGCTGTCAGTTCCCCTTGCTTGCTGAATAGTTGTGGGTGTTAAAAACCAACACAAAAAAAGCCAGATCACAAGCTGCCCTCAAACTCCATGACCTCAGCTATCAGCCTTTTGCTGTACCCTAATGAGATTAGACATTGCATGAATAGCTGCGAGAGCCAACAAGAGGTGAAGCATAGCCATTCAATTTATTAAGCAGCAAGCTATTTTTAAAGGACTTGTCTAGTAACTTACCTATATGAAAACTACTACCTATACCCCAAGAACATTTTAATTTCCTGCATCACATAACATTTCTGAAACTTTAATTCAATAAACTATTTTCATTTATATTTAATGCAACATTCCTATTGTATCTGGGTGCCATATAGTACATTACAGTTGATAATTTAAGACAGGAATTCAAAGTTGTTATTCACAGCAGCCCGAGTTACAGGTACTATTCTGTATCGCTGTAGGTTACAAAATATTGGTAAGTGACAGTTCTGGGGCCTGGAACAGTTTTGTTTCCACTATTAGTCACATACCCTATTTCTGCATAACCAGTTTAAGTCATGGGTACATTAGCTCAGAGGTTCTCTGGGTGGTGCCCTGATGAGTTTATTGAGGACAAAAGGACCGATAGGTCAGCACTGAAGGGCCAGAGTCTGGAGGGAGCTCTGTCCAAGTGGTCTCTGCTGATGGGATGGGGTGCCCGTCTCACTCCTCCATTGCTGCAATCAGCAGTTACCCTCCTCTGCTGGGGAGGCCAATGAAGACCCTAAGAGCAGCAAGCCACAGCAGTACCAATACCCTGCCAGCCACAGCCATCTGCTGACCACAACCCTTCAGCACACAGAGCCCTGCTCCTTTCCCCTGTTAGAGTCTGCACTGGGGAAGCAGACAGGATTAAGGTCAGGATGGGGCTATGTCCAATAGATAGGAGGGGGCAGCTTTCCATTTCCCTCCTGACTCCAACCAGAATAACCCCATTACCTTTCCCTGCACAGTGAGAAAAAGACAGGCAGGAAACTAGGTCCTAAGAGCTGAGACCACCTGATCACTGCAGGGAGCAGAATGCTTCCTCAACTGCCAACTGTGAGTACTCCCCTTCAACTCTCCTGTGGGTGCTGGGTATCCCTCAGCCTCTGGCCCCTCCCATGCATGGGAAATGACAACGGAGGAGCAAAGCAAAAAGTCTGGGAACCTTTACATTAGTTGTTACAAATATACTGACTTGAATGAAGGTGAAGCTCTGGTGTCCTCAGAATGCACTGCTGCCTTCTGTTTGTTTAAAGCTGAAGTTTTAGTTGAAGTTGGAGAATGCAAAAGCAGCATTAATTTAGTCTTGGAACACTTGTTTTATCAAGGAACTAGTCTCTTCAATTAATACAATTTCACTGAGATTCACTGATGTAGAGGGAAAAACTTACCTATGTAATAATTCTCCAGCATGCCACCTGTCCATCCCCTACCAAATGTACTTTGTTACCCTGTAACATTCAAAGGCTGTTTCTCCTGTAGCAGCAGACAACTTCAGCCACACACAAGGGGTGAGTTTCCAATCCCACCATTACCAGAACAGCTCGAAAGGGTCATATAATGCATATAGATCAGAAGAGTCATATTTAGGATAAGCAAATACAATCAAGCCTTTTAAGAAGATAATTTACAGAGTTTTGTAAGCAGGACAGCTGCATCGAAGATGCGAACATCCTTTGCAGATTTAAGTACGCCAAAAGTACAGAAGACTCATTTATAAACTGTTCACACACACACAGGAAAAAATTATCCTAAATAAATTTCTAAATACTATTAGTTGTGGTATTGAGGTATATTGGCAAGGTTTGGAGGTTTTCGTCCCTCCATTTTAAATAAACCCCTTGTGCCATTACCACACTAAGTGAAATGGAATACAGCCTTTTCTTTGGGGAATGCAAAAAAAAACAACAAAAAACAAAACAAAACAAAACCTTACCAAACTGAAAAGCTCTCTAGCTATTTTAAGACAGTCACTCCCGGTCTGAGAATTTTTAAGTCATGTTTCATAAGATCACAGTTGAAGTTACAGATCTCTAGAAAACGGATATGATGGAAGTACTGACAATCTTAACTAAAGCAGCACAAAAAGCAGAGCTCTGACAATCTGGCATGGTTCCTTACTACTAAAAGACACAGCTAAAACACAAACATTTGTTTTAATCTTGTTATAAAATATTTCATTAATTCTAGTTATTCCTTTTAGGGCCAAAAAAGGAAGACAAAGCAATGCTGTAATTCTTGCCCTTAAACTTCAAGCACATTCCATTTCAAGAACTTCAGAGTTTATTTATGCAACTGGTTTTCAGAAATGCTTTTCCAGAGTCAGGCAACAATGGGAATATAAAAAATGGCATTTATTTTACGAAGTTATTGAAATTCAACCAAAAACTTGACTCCTTAGGGGAAAAAAGTAAGCCTACAGGACCACTTTGCTTCCTTGTATGAAAGTACCAACAAAAACAAAGCAGACTTATGTATGGGAGCACAAAAGCATTGGGGAAGGGAAGACGAAGACTAATTTCTAATCTAATATAGGCAAAAACTATTTTTAATGCTATACCTGGACTACATAAATTACTGGTATTAAATTACAGTCTGTCTGATTACATTAAATATCTGTTACTCATATCACAATGCTTAGGATATAAGAGGACTAAGATTCATTTGGACTGCTACTTCCTCCTTAACTATGAACTGATAGTGTGTGGGTGGGAGTCTGCACAGTAACAGTTTCCCATTCCAGACCTTAAAAGTATACAAACTAATCTCAAATCTGAAGAACTACAATCCCAGCCAGATGGAAGACACAGACTCTCAGATCCCATGTTTTAAGATGTCTCATATCACAGCAGCACACACAAGGGAGTCTTTAGAGCACTTGTTAATTTCCAATTTTACATTTGCTTCAAACTAAAGCTCTGCACTTGACACTGCTTTCCTCCCCACTCTTTTATCCTCAAACACTATGGTTTCTCAGAGGAAGAGAATGGGAGATGCAAAAGTATTTTTCTTTCTTCTGTTTGAAGAGAGTGGTAATACAGACACCAAGGGAAGGTCCGGATTTGTAATTCACTACTACTGGGTTCTCCTTTCAATCTGGCAATTCTGACATATGAAGGCACATGAACACACAGAACTAAATTCCTTTCTTTGGATACTTGCTGTTTGTTATATATGGTGACAAAGCAAGGAAAACACTACTTAGAATAATCTCTTTTCAATAAAAAAGTATCTTCTATGATGTTACAGAATGAGCAACATGTCATGTAAAACTATATAAGCAGAGAAGCTAAATCACTGAACGGACTGGTCAGATTTTACCCATCATCATACCACCATTCCACGAGTCTGCAACCCAAAACATAGGAGACTTTTTTTTTTTTTTTTTTTTTTTTTTACACATTCTGTCAATAACCAAGTGTTCTGAGAGCTGCAATGGGTGTAGTCTCCTAGTGGGGGGAGCTAGGAGCTGGGACAAGGTGCCTGCCACAGGGTCGCCCTGCGGGAAGGGAGTGGGGAACCCAGAACCAGGAGTCGGCCCCCCACAGGGTCCCTGGGTGGTGGTGAGGAGCTCAGAGCCTGGTGTGGGCTAGCCACAGGATTCCCTAGGGGGCAGGGGCCAGAGCTAGGAGCTGGCTGCCCAGTGCGTCCTCTAGCGGTGGTGGGAGACTCAGAGCATAGAGCTGGAAGGAGGCAGCCAAAAAGCTGCATGTGGCTCCAGAGCCACAGGCAGGAAGCCCCTGCGCTATTCGAATCCAAATATAGTTAGCTGCATTTTAAGACTAGTTAGTGACAACCAAAAACACTCAACTAACCAAAAGAGGCTATTATTTCTCGACAACCACCTCATTATTTGAGGGGAAGATGGGAGAAGATAGGGGAATAAGGGACAGTCTAACTGCCACAACAGGCACAATTAATGTGTTCGTTCATATCAAGGACAAAAATGTTTAATGTCAGAAGCAGCATTAGATCTGCAGTTTATGTTACGCAATGAGTTTTGTGCTGAACTCTAGAAGTCTCTTAAAAAAGGAACACAAAGAAAAACCACTTTTTTTTTATTTTTAGGCTGACATCCAAGTGCTGCCTCAAGTGCAACTTGCAGATATAAAAAAGGAAAGGAAAATAATCCAAGAACAGCTTGGAAAGGGATTGCATGAACTTCAAAAAAGCTGATCTGCAAAGAGCAGTAGCCGGCCAGTATCAACATAATGCAAATTGGCAAAACTGAACAGATATAGAAGCGCACATTAACCAGTGACCTACTATGATCAGTCCAAGTGAGCAACTCAGGTTTTTGGTTTTTTTTCTTTAGTTCACCCAGTCTATCCACTCACGTCCACTCAGTCCACACTTCTACTGCCCTACAGTTTTCTCATTTTGGCTCCTGCTACAGCTTATTCCAGCTGCTGTAGTGTACACAGATTTATAGCATTGCTGCATCTTGCTTGAATTATGGCCACACAGAGGGACTAAGCAAGCTGTTCTTAAACTGGATTAAGACTTAGAAAAACCCATCTACAATGCTTCATTCATCATAAGGTTAAAAGGTACTCACCAGCTGATACTCGCTTCGACGGCTAAAAGCTTCCTTGATCCCAGAATCCCTCCATAGTGCGCTTAGTGCAGGTACATACTGCTGGAATGTGGCTGGTTCTATAGGCATTCCAGCTTTGTTTTCAAAAGCCATCAAAAACATTCCATGCTTCTCATTCTCCGTGTACTGCCAAGGGATCCCTAGTTTGTCCCGTGCATCAACGAGAACCTTGCAGCCCTACAGAATGATTCAGATAAAACAGAGTCAGTGATAAAAATAAAAGCATAAAGGACCTCAAGAACTTAAATTACACAAACAAACAAGAGTCCTGTGGCACTTAAAGACTAACAAATTTATCTACCATAAGCTTTCATGGAAGAAAATCCCACTTCATCAGATGCTCTGAAGATGGAGGAAGCTTACAAAGCGGTTGATTTGCTGTTATAGTGTGACCTGATCCCATGACTTACACTTCCCTGAATCTGGTTTCCTTCCATTCTACAAGTTCCCCCCATCTTCAAAGCATCTGACAAAGTGGGATTTTTTCTTCCACAAAAGTGCATGCAACGAATAAATTTGTTAGTCTTTTAAGTGCCACAGGACTCCTTGCTTGTTTTGCTGAACCAGACTAATGTAGCTACCCCTTTGAAAATTGCACAAAGTTTACTGTGGCACAAGTTAGTACTCCTGTGGGAGGACAAAACAGAAAGGGGTCTAAAATATGCTCTGTTAGAAGGACAAATGTATGAAATAAACATTTGTCTTGATTAAGCATCATAGCTGCTACACATGGTGGGGGGAAGGGGATGGACATAAATACTGATACAATAAAATGACTGGACAGCAAAGGATAAAGACCAATACCAAATCTGTACTAGAATATGTAAGCAACTCTCACCTCTATAATTGTAGTACCAACATGTATCAAAGCAGCCATATGCCTGGAACAGTGTGAAGCATTAACATCTTTTTCTACCAGACATTAGCAGTTGGGTACTCACATCAGTTCATGTCACACCCTACTCCTGAGAAAGCTACACTAAGCCCTCATCTACACTTAGGGTATTTTTCAGCAGCAGTCAACTGGCATTCATGTACACCACGTAAAATACTTTGCGTAAGTGCTGGCAGCTTTCTAAGCCACCATGACACACTCGGGAAAACCAACTGCAAATCCCTTGCAGTCAGCTTTCCCCTACATCTCTTGGGGACCAGGACTTCTGGGAATGCAGCAGCGAGTCCATATGTTCTACTAAGCGCTCCCAGGATGTCAGGCGGATGGTGCCGATTTTTCTGCCGCCAGCATAGACATAGCCTAACGCAGCCCAACAAAAAGCAGTTTAAATGAAGACTAACTGAAAGATTGGCAGGATTGAAAGGCTGAAATAATTTTCCTTGCACACAACTGAAAATCCTTCAATTCACTAGTACGTTCCTATCCCTCAACCCAAATTGCTTTTTCCCCTGAAATACTGCAGAGCCTTGAAGGAGATTTCGCTTACTAGCCATGACCTGAAATACACCCTGTCCTACATGAGCTACCAAAAAAGTCTGCTGGAATATGAAACTGGTTTAAAAAAAAAACAAAACAAAAAGGAGGGACAGTCAATTAATATGTACGTGTTCAGTTTTCTTGTAATAAAGATTTTATATTGTCCTGTGAGTTTTCATATTGCAGGACCAGGCAAAACTGATACAGTTTATCCTTCAATAGCAAGTTGTCTTTTAATTGCCACATTCATAAAAAGGGCTTTTTGGTGAGTAAGGCGCCACTGGCTGATTTCATTTTTCTAACAGTCAGATTTTGCGAGGAAAAAATACCTTGCTCTCTAACCAAGTAGTTCTTGACAATACAAAATAACCTGGGCCAACCTTCATGGTTTAAAGTTTTACGCAGGGTTTTTATTTCAGACTGAATGCACAGAAATTTAAGCTTTAACTGCCATTTAAGGAAAGGACATTCATATTCAAGAGTTCCATGTTGCAAGCAGCTAGTTCTTAAAAGCAAAAACCAATCTGAATGATGGGTATGTCATCAACTACAGGTTTGGCTTTATATGAGCTAAATGACTCACTGGAAAACATTTGCCATCTTTTGTAAACCAACTTAAAAATGAAATTGCTTTCTTCAGGAGGTGTAGGGGATTTTTGTTGTCTTTTAACATACACAAGATTTGTGTCTTGTTTCAGCAGCTTTCAGGCTAAACTTTTGGACCAAAGAAATTCCTTGTGCAGGACATTTACTTAAACATTAAGTTTGGAACTGTGAATTACTCAAGACGTTTGCAGTCAACAACATTTGAGTACTAACATAAATAACTCATCTGCTCCAGACCTTTAAAAAACATCACAAAGCAAGGCTATTGTATTTAAAAAAACTGGAAGGGGGCAGAGATAAGATACAAACTGTTTTGAGTGCCACTGAACATGGGCTTATAACCAAAGTACTTAAGAATCCATTATATAGGAATAGTCTTACTACAGGTTTCCCAAAGAGAAAGTTCATCTTGAACTATTTTCATTTTAATACAAAGTAATCCTTCAGACACACTGTTCAAAGAATATGTTTTCATGATACCAAGCACAAAGTACAACTCACCATTTAAATCTCAAAATGAGGTCCTGAAGATACACATTTAGGATTTTAAAATTTGGTAATAGGTTGAGACCATTTTGGCCCCAAGACCTTTAATCATTCACTTTACCAGATAAAGCTGCGGAGATGGAGGAGTACTCCTCATCTCTACAGTTTTATCTGGTAAAGTGAACATTTACGATTTTGTTTTATTGGACTGATCAAAAGCTAAAAAAACATTCTCATTTCCAAATAATCAGCTTAGGCCTTCATTGATATAAACCTAAATGTGTTCGTGTACAGGATGCTCTCCCATAAATAAGGATAAGCAAGACAACAGAATATACAAGGCTATCTTTCAGAACTGCACAGACTACACATTCTTTAAAACTAAATCACTTACACACAGTATCATGGAGCGATTCAAAGTCACCGTCAGAAAACTAGATCTCATAAATTGATTTAAGTTAAAATACACTTGCTGACAAATTAGCTTCCTGAGTCTGAAAGATTACTTTTTCCATAACCAGTTTTGTAGTATTATGCTCAAGATGAACCAGTGGAAAACTGCTATTTTTGGATTTAATGTCACAGCTGTGTCTACCAATATGTGAAAATGTTAATGGGGGTGCATGGGGGGGGTGTATTTGGGTCATTCTCCAGGGAAGCTAACCATAATACATTCTATCTTCAGAATCTCTTAAGTCTGGCTGCAAAACATGCATGTAGTTCCACCTTCAACCTTTCACCAATTTAGGCTCCAGCTCTTCAGAACAAACTTAGTCAGCTGTTTACCACCTAGTTTAAATTATCTTACTTTAAAAAAGGTTTCAACCTTTACCCATCTCTTTGCTTCAGTGTTTCCTTAAGAGTCTCTCCAATGAACAGCTAAATAACATCAAACAGCAGCTACTTACCAAGATCATGGAATTCCCATCAACATCACTATTTTTTAAGTGTCTGATTGATGCATGCTATTTCCATACAGTGTCAACTCTGATTTTGCCTATTTCCACATTTGCAAAGTACTGAGTGAAAGGAGTTTATTCAAGTTTTCCTGTCTTTTTGGAAAAAAATCTGAGTGAGGACATGGACATGTTTTGCAATCATCAGCCTATCAAAATGTGATAATTTAACATATTTCAGAGTCATACGTAGATGATCCCTAACTGGCTATAACAAGTTCTGTAACCTAGGGCAGGATTTACAAGAGCATGTAGACAACTTCAGGCTCTTAACTTTAAGGTCCATAATAAAGACCTTACATTGGCACAGCTATATCATTGCAAGGTCTCCCAGGTAGCTGCTCTATGCCATCAAGAAAGAACTCTCTCACCTGCATCATTAAATCACCCCAACAAGCTACACTGCAGTGTTGCTCACACCAACAACTTCTGCTGGTGAAACTCATGTCTGTTAGGGGTGTGTTTTTTAAACCTCTGCCCAGCAGAAGTGCTATTGTAGACAAAACCTTAAGTCACACTGAAAGGACGCTGGGCTTAAGTCACTTTTGAAAGTGACACTTAAGTGCTTTTAAAAAATTAATTTTAGACAATTAATGTCTGCTTTTAAATTATCCCTTTGTGAAGAGAAATGGAAACTAGTCAATTCAGCAGGGGGTTTTATTTTAATATTAACCTATTGGGAATTTTTCATATGCTGTCTGTTTCTGGTATCATATGCTGGTTTTCGGTTACGTGCAGTTATAAACAGAGCACCAATGCACCAGATATTGGATTTGTATGTCTTATAGAGAGTCCATCCATTACATCTGTAAAGTGTTTTGCAAACCTGACACTCGTGTCATCCTATTAGGTCCATTACAAAGAAAGGAAATTCAAGGACAAAGAAATTTGGGTAAGTTATAGTGAACTAGTGAGAGAAAGCTAATCAGAACCAGAACAGAACCACAAGACTTCAGCTTCCTATATAATCACTAGAAAATGTTCCCATTTCCAGTACTCCTTTACAGACAACACTGCAAGCATTGTAACTCAAAAGACAAGTCTAGGAGAGAAACAAGCTGTGGTATTTCCAGCTACAGGTTGCATGAGTTCCTAGAAACAGCCAACAGGGAGCATCCCCTAAGGATGGATGACTGCATTGAGGAATCTTTTTTTTTATTCAAGTGGCTGCATTACAACAGCCATAGTATGTAAAAGCATTAGGGGAACAACAGATACTATAAACAGATTTTGGTGAAAAACCATAGGGATTTTGTTTAGAGGTGAAAATAGTATGGGCAAAGGCTGCCTAGAGAAATGTGACACATTGTCCTAAAGGTAATACCATCAACAGCTTGCTCTTTGGTAAGATAAACCTTTAGACTGACAGTTATAAACTCGAAGTCATTTTAGATCAAGCAATAGGCTGCTCAGGCACTTAATACAAATAGTCAACCAAGATTAGAAGACAGCTATGGAGGTGCTCAGAGAAATAAGACAATCACTGCAATCCTATCATCTCTGCAATTTTTCTCCATCACAAAGATGTAATTTTCAGAAACAGGACAACAGCAACATATCAGAAAGGGAGTCAGATTGTCTCTTTATGGTGTAACAGGTCACCTCCTTTTAAAATATTTTCTTTACTGCAGTAACTATCTCTGGGGAAACAAGTGAAGTTTAATCTACACATCCATTTATTCCTATCTATACAGAGTCAAAGATAGAAGTTTCCCTACCTATCTGTAATACTGTTTTCTCTAAAGTACAAGTTGGCAGTCTATGATCCATTATGATGGATTCTTCCCCATCACCCAGTCACAGAGGCTTCCTCTTTGCACCCACTCTCCTCTCCTGCTCCAGCTTCACCGCAGTACCAGCATGGGGAGTTGATCATAGAACTGTTTGCCTGTAACACCCTAGACATCTGCCAGATGAAAACAGCAGGCTAAATTGCTTTTAATCATGAGTGATTAAATATATCCAAGCTAGAATACTTTGACTGATAGTCACTCAATACATAATAAGATTAATATTTATGACAAAACTAGATCTCAGTAAGAGGGAATTCAATCCAGAGATTTCTCCATCTCTCTAGAGAAACAAAGAGGGTGGAAGTAAATGGGAAGGGAAGGATTGAGGAAATTAATCCAAGTTATTCAAATTAAGCACTGAGCTTTGTTAAGTCTCATGGAATACCAGGAGCCCACTTCAGAGAAGGCAAAAAATTACAAGTAAAATATTTACCTCCACACTTATGTGAACCTGTTTCCCTTGACCTGTTACAACCAAAAAATACCCAGGAGTACAAGTTTTCACAAAGAATGAATGTATATTTCCCTCCCACCTCAAGGATTTTAATCAAGGACAAGCAAGTAAAATACTGCAATATTTTTTGCCCTAAAGGTCTTATTAGATGAACATAATACATGTAATTTATACCAGTTGGGGAAGGAATGGACAAAGCTTCACATAAGAATCCCACTTGGATAAGGATCACGAAACAGATCTCCTGAACAACGTGGTGGCTCACAGGCAAGTTATTTTAATAGGAAACAGAGTCCCTATATATAGTTTGTCAGATCATCTCTGTTGTTCCCATTAAAAATAAAAATCAAGCCATTTTCTCCCCTTCCCTCCAAAAAGAAAGAATCTTCAGTGACACAGATTCAAGAAAACAGAGTGCCAGGATTCAGGACAAGAAAAAGGAAACTGAGAATGAGGCTGCGAAGTTTCTAACTCATACCTTTAACGAGTAGATTTCTGACCCATCTTAAACTCCATTACCCCTGGCTGTAAGAAAAGTGAGATACTGCTATTCTCCATCCAGATCCTCATCAAATGACCGACTCATCAGTACTCAATACCTGTATATCTGATTTGAGAACCAAATTATGCTTAAACATCTTCTCTGTCTATTTTACGGATTAAGTATATTAAAATCAAACATATAACGGGCTGTTTGCATTAAACAAACTGCACATATTAGATATGGACACAACATTACTGCCTTGAAGAACTACATTTCTGCTGGATCTAGACAGTTTGTTTTCTGTAGCTTCATTAGTTAGTTATGTTTTACTATTTCCATACAAAGCCTTGTCAAAGGAGCTACTTTTAGATTTAGTCATTTGTTAGTGGATATAAGAACCCCCAGTATGTGCCTCAAAGTGTCAGTGAAGAAATAGCAATCGGCATCCATCTAGTTATGAGGCAACTTGTGGAGGACTGTACTGGTACACATCATAGACAGGAAAATTATGAGACAAAAAATGCTTACTCATATTACAACAGCAAGTCAGTATAACAGCAAAAAAAAAGAGTTTCCCTCCTTTCTATGGGAGAAGCAAGAGAGAGTCACCAAGTTTGTCTTCCCAGATTTAAGGTGGTCTCATTTATACATTTTTGTTCATTTGACTGCTATGTCTGGGAAAATGCAGATTTGCTGTACTCTAAAATAAATTATGGTGAGTGACTGTTTACCAGGTTAAAGCTCTCAAGAAGATTTTACAATTTATGCAAATGATAAGCAACTTTTAAAAATTCTCACATAAGATGACTCTCAACTCAATAAGATTCAAGATAAGGAACACATTAAATGTGAAGAAATCCTCACCATTCTGGAATGTGTCAAAGGATTATATAACATAGCCCTGTGCCAAGGCAATCATGGAGCAACCTCTTGTTTGCCTCTCCCCAATCTTAACTGGCTGAGTTTTTAAGAGCCCTCCAAGATGTGGATACCTCTCCCATACTCTCAGTAATAACACTTCTTCCTTGCTTTGGAAAGTTTAGTTTGTGTTCTTGTCAATGAATTATCTCGTATAGGAATTAGTAGGCAATAACGCCACATAAATCAAGCTGTAAAAAAGTATGGCTTACAAAAAAATCACAACTACTCATGAAATTAAAAATAGCTGCAATTAATCAGTTTTAATTGCAGTTTAAACAATGGAACACCAATTTAAGTATTTTTAGATGTTCTTCAGTATTTTCAAATACACTGATTTCAATTACAACACAATACAAAGTGTGCAATGCTCATTTTACATTACTTTTATTATAAATGTTTACTACAAATCTTATAAAATGTTTTGCATATCTGGCACATAAATACCTTGCAATGCCAGCTACAACAGGGCCATGTGAACACCTGTTCTCACTTTCAAGTGACACTATAAATAAGAAGCAGTCAGCATTATCTCCTGTAAATGTGAACAAATTTCTTTAAAAAACAAAACTGCCTTAACAATTGGCTGAACACATAGGAATGAGCGGACTTGCAGGCTCTAAGTTTTACGTTATTTTGGCTGTGTGTGCAGTTATGTAGAAAAAAACCCACATTTGTAAGAAGCACTTTCATGATAGAGTTTGCACTACAGGGTTTGTATGAGGTGAAGTAAAAATACTAATTCCTTTATCTTTCTAGAGTGCAAATATTTGTAAGAAAAAATATAGTGAGAACTGTAAACTTCTTATTCTGCGTTTTAATCAAAATTAGTGTATTTGAAAATATACAGAAATCATTACCTTTTTAATGCAAATACTTGAACAACCAGTAGTTTTATATAATCTAAACATGTCCTTAGTTTCATGCATGGAAGACAAGTGTAATTGAAGTTCCAAGGCCATTACAGGTCAAAGACAATCATTCTTTTGTATTGATTTCCTGTGTGTCAGTTAATAAAAGTCTCAGTGTAGTTCTAGAGAATGACAACTTTAAGAGCAGATATCTAATAAAGGAGCGCAGCATTTTATAAGTTAAAAACCATATTTAATAGTCTAGTCTGGATCTGACCCTTAACTATACTACAGATATAAAATGTTGTGAAGTAGACGAAATAGCAGGTTCCACAGAAAAACTGCTTGAGTCAATTTGCTGACTTTCATATCAGCAAACTTTTCTAGTTTATTTTTATCATTTATTTGTGATCCTACCTAGATTTGAATTTCTTTATTTTCACTTTGTGACAAATTTGAATGACTAAAGATTTGATGAAATTAAAAAAGGGGAGAGGTTATGACACTTGTAGAGCTACTTGACAGGTACTGATGTGTCAAAGCTCTTTTCCACCCTACGACAGAAAGTCACTAGCCTACAGAATGAGAACCCTTTGAATGCTTCTCAGTGTTCTTATTCCAAATCCTAAACAGTTAGAAGCCAATGATCCACTATTTTCACTTACAGTGCATTTCATGATGAACTCGCAACTATCAACAATAGTCAGAAGAAATGAGGTACAAGGAAAGTCTTACTTTCACTCATCTACTTTGAGATCAACTAAAAATCTTCTCAGTAGTTCAATTGCTGAAGCTGAGAAATACTGGTACACTCTTTCACTCAAGTGCCCATCTACAGTTGAAACAGCAGAGTAGCACAACTGTAGCACCACAGTCCTTCAATGCAGTCAGACACTTACCAATAGGAGGGATTCTCCTACTCCTGTAGGTAATTTTCCTTCCCAAGAGGTAATAGCTCTTGGAAATCTTCCACTGACCTAACACTGGCTATGCTGGTAGGTACCCTGGCTTAACTAAAATCATCCTGGGGTATGGATTTTTTATACCTCAGACCAATGTTGCTGGGCTGACTAACTTTTTAGTGTAGACCAGGATTCAGAAGAAACTACATTTCTCTTGTCACCTATAATATTCTTTCCTACACTCCAAATAAAAGGTGTAGACACTATACATAACAAAAAGGGTTTTGGGGTTTTTTTTTTGTTATTGTTAGGAACTGACCTCTGATCAGTTCAATTCCTCTACCAAGTGATTCTTCACTGAGATTAGAACTTAAAAAAAAAAGATGCACAAGCCTAAATCTTGCAACACATTCGATAAGGAAATCTCCAGGTACTTGAATAAACATGCGAACTACTACTGCCCTGGAGGCAGACTGTTTGCTGCTAAGACTGCACAGAAATAGTTAAAAGTAGGAGCTAGTTTGATTTTCCAAGTTAAATTACTGGGGGGGGAGGGAGGGGAGGGAGAGGGGGAAGCTTATTTTTAACAAATTTGATGTATGCCAGCAGAAGCTTCACTTATATTTGTATTACAGTAACACACAGGAAGCCCAAATCAGGACTTCATCTTGCCTACCGTCAAGCACATCAGGTCACCTACAGAAATCCTAAAATCATAAAAGTGGTACCTACCCACAAATGTTGAGAGACCTGAAAAGCAGTTCATTTTGCTATGACAATTAGCCTGGAACAAAAGGCAATTCCACTTGCAAGGCAAGTTCCTTTTCTCTGAAAAAATGAATTTTTTTTTTTTTGCAGAACTATCACACACCAATCACACTTCAGATAGTAACAAAGCAATGTGTTTACTTTTTAAACAGTAATTAAATTGGAAGAAAGGAAAACTTGTTAGTGTTTTGAGAACTAAAACATTTAAGTACTTTAATAATATAAGACACCTTGCACATTAAGAGTTAACTTTCTAGCTCTAACAGGAAAAAACCTAGCAGCTTAGCCTTAAGACAATCGTGAACTCCATGAGGTGAAGTCTTCCACGATCCCAAAAGACCCCACACCTTGCTGAAGACAGCCTTCTAGTTGTACTTCCTTCATAACATCACATTCTAGGTTAAGTACTACAAAAGAAAAGAAAGCAGCCTTGGCAACCACTAGCTCATGTCACTCCAGTCAGCACAGAGCTCAGACTTAGGAAGAACCAAACAACTCAAGTATCACCAACCTTGTGGTTCTACTCAAGCACCCAAGTCTCCTAATATGAAATATTACCCAACCAATGTGTATGAAGCTGAACATTACTGAAGTTTGCTCTATCTGACCTAGGAAACGCCTTAAGGAGCCACTTCAAGTCCATTTCAGTTCTCTTGTAATCAGTTAGATCACTCATTCCTCTACTTGTCAATGGATGGGCTACAGAATGAAAGCAAGCTGCACATGAAGCAATACAACAGCTTTTTACAGGCTTTTAGCTGTTAAAAAAATGTTGTCAGGCCACCTACACAAGCCTGTAGATAGCTAGTAGCTTATATGCTATGCCATTTAAGATTGTATGCAATGCCAACTCTTGCGCCTTCACCGTGACTCTAATAAGTTACAATTTTTTTTTTAAACCTGTCTCATGAAAACACAACAAAAAGGCTACCAGCTCAAGCATTTCCCCCCATTAAAAATGGCCACTATCTTCTATTGCCATTGCTGGAGCTGAAGCAAGCAAAATGGCTGCCCCTTACTTACCAGCAGTCTGCATGCGACAATGACATGGCCACCTCCTACTGTTTTCAATGAGACCAAAGTCATACCTCTACACAAAATGGCTGCAACTCAACAGTTCAGTGGCCTAGACAAGACACAGGGACTGGGAGAAGCAGCGAACACAATGTCCAAGATAGATGGAGAGAATGAGGCAAAATAATAGGCTGCAAGTAGACAAGGTGCAGGGATGAATGGAGAGGGGGGTCTAAAGATGGGTGGAAGGATGCCCATCTCTGATAGAGAAGTGGGAGATAGGAGGGAAGCAAGGCTTCTTGGAAAAGACTAAACCAATTCCATATTGTGTTCTGTAATATTGCTTGCAATTATATTTGACTAATGTACTATCTTTATCTGTAACTCAACAACTCTAAACATAATGCAAGTTCTATACACAAGTGTCAATCATGATATATTAAGTCAGTAGTTCTCAAATTATTTACTATCCAGCACAAAAAATAGGTTTATGAGAATAAATTACAGCAGAGATAAGAAACATTACCCAGTACAAGAGATATGCCCCAAAATGTCAAACATGTTTTAGCATGAGTCTTAATTTAGCTACAATCTGAAACTTAAATCAAAGTCTTTATCTGAATAGTGAAATCATGTATGTAAATACTTAATCCAATGCCACCCAGGTGAGAGCAGGATGAACAGTAAAGATGACAACTTTACCAGACCACCAGCCCAAATAAGATATATGAACAAAGAAAAGTGTCATTTACTTAGTCCACAGGAACACAAACATTAAGAAACATTTGGATTAGCTGAGGAACCTCTGTATTTGTAGTAGCAGTGACGTCTGCTTGTCTACAAACTGTGAAAAGCCTCCTTGTCTCCAAAGAAATCCAATGAGATGGAGAGATGCAGCAGAACAAAACCTTCTTGCTACAAAGCTTTCAGTTAGAGTTCAAGGTAGAGTGACAACTGAACCCAAAATTGCAGATTGGCATAAACCCTTTACAAACTTTCAGAATTATGCTAGTAGTTTTTTTTTTCCATTTAATTTGGATACAGATCCAGTGATAACTTATGCATGGACCTCTAGCTTATAACTGGTTAATGCCTTGAATACTGCTGAAGCAGCTTCTAGTGTTCTGAATCAAAGGTGCTGGTTCTGATCTATCATGGGGATTGAGATGACCCCTTCTCTCATCCTATACTGCCAGCTGCGGTGGTGAATCCCTATGGATTAAATGAATACTAATTTGGATCCAGAGTGAATATTTATCAGAAAAAATAAATATCAGCAGTAACTGTTGTTGTTATTTATTATCCTGCCTGCTGTGATGTAGTCACTTACGCTGCTCACTTTCCTCTTGACATGAAGTCACCAAGATCTAAAAAGTCTGTCTACATATGGTTGATGGAAGCTGGGATTTATTACAAGTAATTTTGCATTGTGCTATTTACTAGGTCTTTTACTGATTACAGAGCATTTGGAATAGAATGATCAGCAAGAAACAAATGTCAACAACAGCGGCTCTTTACACTTAAGTCAGGAGCAAAAGCAGCAATGACTTCCATAGTTTTAATAAAAACAATCTTGAAGACATATTGAATGGACTAAAGGTAACTCTAGTTAAGTACAAATTTTCATACAATGTTAGGTCTGATTAACTACAAAGCCAACAGCACGCTTCCAAGACCTGACATAGTTCTGTTGTAACAGTGTTATTTATTGAATTTTCTTTAATTACCTTAAAGTTGACTTTGTATGACAATTCAATATACAAGATCTTTGTAACAGAACCATGGTAGGTCTGCAAGGTGTACAGCTAGCATGATGGAGGAAAAAAAAACAATACCATCCTCTGACAATAATCATGAATCAACCAAAGCTACTACAAATGAAACCAACCAAAAAACAAATACCCAGAATATTCTCTATCTAGTGAAAAAACTACTGAAGGTCAAGTATGACTAACCCCTCACTTGTTATTGAATTCATCCATATGCAAACCCAAAACATTGTGGAAAATAACAAATTTATATAGCACCTTATGGATTTCCCAATAATGAGAAGACATTTTTCCCTGGAGTCTCAAACTAAAGTAAGGGTTATGATGTTGAGATTTTTGCATGCATTAAAGGCCAAGTGTAGCAAAGGAAAATAATCAGTTGCTTACTTACTGCAACTGAATGGAACGGTACTCTCCAACTCCACCCATTCTAATGCCTCAAAATTTGTATCTATGTTTTAGAGCAGGGGTCTCAAACACGCAGCCTGTGGGCCGCATGCGGCCCCTAAGCTATTTCCCTGCAGCCCGCAATGACACGATTGTTACCAATATTTGCAATGTCATTGTATGGAAAGATTTCAGCGGTGTGGCCCTCAGGCTAACGTCCTAATCCTCATGCAAACCTCTACTAGTCCTCAGGCAAAAAAAAGTGTTCACCCCTGTACAGCAACGTTAACTTCTCCATCCAAATCCACAACGTAACTGATGGATTGTAATTTTAGCAACAATTTCTCTAGAGTCCATTCTTACTCAAATGTGAACTTTTAAGTCAGTTTTGTCCATTTCAGTACAGATGTTATTTAAACATTTTGCTTATTATTAAAAAGCTGAATTTAAACATCATTTCTGTTTGAAGTAATCAAATACGCTGGCACATGCTTCAGTGTTAATGGGTTATTTTAACTGGTTTTCTCATTCAGTGAAGCCTGGTTTATTTCTATTTGTTGGAGCTCTATTTTAGTCAAAACAGCCAAAAACAAACAGAAAATAGCAACAATATCATAGAAGAAACATCTGAGTTATGACTCACCAAAACACAGTACAGCTAGAAGTCCCTAAAAACCTTCATTAATTGTTGTCAGAGACAGCTAAAATGGAACGATTATTTTATGTTTGAAGAACAGTTATTCAGTTCTTTCTTTGAAACACACAGATACAGGAACTCCAACCAACATTTTTCAGCATAGTGGAAGCCATTCCACATATCTGAAACTTGCAACATGCAAAGGTTTCCTCAGTTGCTCCATACATTTGGGCTTCTTCTTTAAGAAACACACCACAGCAGCTACTCCTGTACTATCCGCTTTCCGTTTCCAGGTGGGCGTGCTGAAGTAAAGGAGTCTGTGTACTCAGACTAGAATATTAACACTACTGCTTTTCACTTCAGTCATCAAAAAGTTTTGAAGTTACTTTGAAACTTAGCCTTGATTAACAAGCAAAACCCTAGTTAACCAGTGATTATTTACTTTAAACCAAAGCCAAACTAATGTATTTGAAGATTGCCCCACAATGCCAGAAAAAGCTAGCAAGGCTGTGAGCCATCACCTGTTCTAAATGGAAAAGTAAATTTTGGATCACAGGTTTACTTATTTCAGCATTTTGTTTTGAAACTGTGACCTCCCAAAGGGAGAAGTCTGAGACCATGCATTGATGTTAATTTGCAAGAAGATACAGGAAAAGAGGCTGTGAAGTCAGAAAGGAAAAAGTGTAAGTTTTAGAAATGAAGGAAGATAAACAGTTGACATCAGAATCAATATGACAAACTATGCGAACCAATTCATACCATTTTCTGTAACCCTCATAGACTGTTCAAATACTGCCACAGCAATCATTTTAGAAAGAATGCACTGCAAACCATCAGGAGAGTGTAATCTATTCTCTTTCTGAGAGAAGTTTAAGCATACTGGTGAATTAAAGATGGTCATTTAATTCAATATATTTAAACTACAAATCTAAAAAACAGCCCAAAACTGTTGAAGTTTTAACACAACTGCTCTTTGATACTGTTGAAGAGTAGTGTGGAAAGAGGAGCTAAAACGAAGCTCAACTATCAGCAATAGGATCAAACAGAATTAATATTTTATAATGTTGAAATGCTTTCATTCTGGAGTGGAAGACCAGTTGTTTAAATTCACTTAATACATGTTTAAGATGTAGTGCTTGCACTGTTTATGTGAGCTAAATATTTCCCCTTCAAAATTAACAGGTGGTTCTTAGTTTGAACCAGATATGAATCAACTGCAAATAAGTGTCTTGTGCCAGGATACTGTATTTAGACTCCACCTATTAGCCCCAAGCTGATATTACAGGCAGCTCCCCAGGATCCATGGTGAAAGAGAAAACATATTCTGAAAAGCAAGAGTGCATCTACTTTTTGTCAACAGCAACCAAGAAACAAGAGCTCAGACTGATGTTGCCACACATCTAGAAGAGTGGCTAGATAAATTTTATAACTAGGGCTTCCTATACAGTTATGAAATCAGCAGTTCTGTCCCATTTCTTTGCCTAGCCCAGGGCTTGGCAACCCAAAAGATAAGAGAGATTTAAAAAAATTCCTTCAATAACCAAGTGTTTTGAGAGCCATAACGGGCAAAGCTTCCTGCTGAGGGGTGGGAGAAGCTGGGCCAGGGCACATGTGGCAGGGTCCCCTGGCAGGGGGGAGCCCAGAACCTGGAGTGGGCTCTCCACAAGGTACCCTGGTGGTGTAGGGTGGAGCCCAGAGCTGCAAGGGGGCAGCCCAAGAAGCTGCATGCAGCTCCAGAGCCACAGGTTGCAGACCCCTGTCCTAACCTTATACATTTCTCAGCTCTTCTCCATTACTTTAACTCCATTTTAGTAGCATCAAAATAACACACACTAATCCAGATTCACACTACACACTTTTGGGTATACTTGAAACCTAGTGAGATGCTTCTCTTCCCTCCTTCCTCCCTCTCTGGAACACCGGGGAAAGAAAGAGAAACAAGTCGTCAAGCTACAGTATTTTGTGGCTTGAGGTCTCCTGGTACCCAGCTCTTCCTACAGCAGTGGAGTGTAAGGCTAACTCATGATGTTTATCACTACATCTTTTTCCCCCCTCTCCTTCTTAAGGTCCATTTTCAGCATCTTGCTTCATGTTTTGTAGAGCTCATTAAAAGTACCTTACATAGTAGAATTAATAGAAGGGGAAACGGCTAAAGGAGTTATTGATTGCAGGAGTTATTTGTTTAGCTTGTGGTTAAGGAGAGCGCTATTATAAAAGGTTGTCCTTGGATGCACATCTTAAGACGTGGAAGCAATTTTCTTTATCTCAGATGGCACACAGGCCGCCTCCTTGATTTCTGCAGGAAACCCCAAAGCAATTGCGAGGTTCCTCACAAGTGGAGGTGGGGGACCAAACAGAAGTGAGGAAAATCCCATACACATATTGCTGAAGAAGCAAGATCATTGCTTTTGGTGTAGGCAGCAACTTTCCTATCAGAAAGAAACACTTTTGTAGCCTGCAAAGAACTGGGAAGCAGAATATGGAAAATACATAATGCAAAGGGACTATTTTTCTGGGAAAAGTGTTCCTTGTATCCACACGATCATCATCTGCCTTCCCCTCACCCCCCACCTTTTTTACATCTGCAGGATTGTCCTAACAGATGGCTACCATTTGATTACAGCTAGTCCTCACTTAGTGACCTACTCGTTTAGTGACCCCTCAGAGTTATGACCGGCTCTCTGATGAGTTGGTATTATGGCGATGTACGAGAACTCGCATCAACTCTCTCAGATTACCTATATTTACAGTACACTATGCAAACTAAGTTCAGTACATTAGAGCTTAAAACATTTAAAATATATATTAAAGATGTTATAAATGATGCAAAGGTGACATTAAAACTATCTACTGATGGTTGAAAAACCCACTACCAGTAAAGTACATTATGCTTGAAATACCGGTAAGGGCTGCTCCTCGTTTAGTGACCAATTCGTTTATCAACCGGGTTTCAGGAATGGAACCCGGTCACTAAGTGAGGACTACCTGTATTATGCAGAGCGGCTAAAGCCCCCCAGCAGAAAGAAGCAAGACCCAACTGCCAATTTCCCCAAGTTCTCTGCTTCTTGAGGATGCTCAGCACCATCATGTACAAGAACTCCAGCAACCTTTCTGTCCCCTCACCGGAAAAATCACCATGCCAAGAGCACTAGGGTCTGCAACTTATGAGGCCCAGCAACCTCTCCTCCCATGTTCAAAATGGGACATTCTAATCATAAGGCACTCTCTGACAACATCCTCTTTAGATGCTGGGGCAACCTCCCAGATCTCTCTCCATAGGTCTTTGGTGTTAAGACCCTCCTATTCATAAGAATGCTCCCAAACTCTAGCTTTCACCTCCTGTACTCTATGCACACCACGCAAGCGATCTCCCCAATATCTTCAGAACCATCCTCTAGGAAAGGATCCCCAAAACTCATTCCTCAGCATGGAGATCTTCACCTCCCTCTCACTTGCCTTCTTCCAAGTATGGGGGGTTCTCCACACCTACTCTGAAACTTCTCACCACAGTTTTCCAGAGCACAAACCATACCCCCACCCTACAAGGCTTTTCTCACTGGTTTCTCCAGAACCACTCCCCACAGGTGTCCAGAACCTCCAAGAGCATCCTCTTGCATAATCCAATGGGGTAGCCGTGTTAGTCTAGTCCAGTGGTTTTCAAACCAAAAGTCAGGACCCAGTAATGGGTTGCGGACCCCCTGCTGCTGCCACTAAAACACTGGAATGCATTGCTGAAAAACGGATTTTCCTCCCATTCTGTAAATTCCCCATCTTCAAAGCATCTGATAAAGCAGGATTTTCTCCAGCAAAAGCTCATGAGATAAATAAACCTGTTAGTTTTTAAAAGTGCCACCGGGCTCCATGCTTGTGTGGCTCAAAGATGCTGCTGTTGGGCCACCAGCATAGAAGTTTTTTTTTTTTCAACTGGGCCCCAAGGAAAAAAAAAATCTGAAAGCCACTGGTCTACTCCAGCAGAACCAACCAGGAGTCTGGTGATACTTTTGAAGACTAACTGATTTATTTACTGGACAAGCTGTCTGGGGAGAAAATTAGTCAGATGCCGGAAGATGGTAAATTTACCATTTAAATTCCCCATCACCCAGTGTCTGATGCAGCAGGAGTTTCTTCCATGAAAGCTCATGCAATAAAACTGGTTGGCCTGTCAAGTGCCATAGGACTCCTTGTTTTGTACAACCCAGAAATCCAGGGGCACCTGTACCCCAACTCCCCTCCAAGCAGTATTCTCCAGAGAACCTGAAATTGGGTGGGAGCTGTGGGGGGTGCTTACTAATTTAGTAGTATAACACTGTTACCAGCAGACAACTTGGGGGGGGGGGTGCTGGGAAATTCAGGGGTTGAAGGGGGAGGTTTAGGGGGCTCACTAATTTGGTGTAACACTGCTACTAGCTGACAGCTTGTGGGGTTTGAAAAATGCAGGGGAGGTTTGGGGGGTGCCCACTAATTTGGTATAACATTGTTGCTAGCTGACAACTGGGGGGGGTTGGGAAATTCAGGGGGTGCAGGAACAGATTTAGGGGGTGTAATGGACTGACTAGTTTAGTATAATACTGTTACTAGCTGACAATTGGGGGGGTGAAAGGCAGACTCACTAACTGGGTATCACACTGTTTCCAGCAGACAACTGGGGGGGGGGGGGGTGCTGGGAAATTTGGGAGGTGAAGAGGAAAGTCTGGGGAGCTCTCTGATTTGGTATAACACTCAGTAGCTGAGAATTGGAAGGCTGCTGGGAAATTTGGGGGATGAAGGTAGAGTTTTAAGGGGTGTAGGAAGTGCTCACTAATTTGGTATAACACTAACTAGCTGACAACTGGGGGGGTGCTGTGAAATTTGGGGCAGTTTGGGGGTGCTCCCTAATTTGGTATGACAGTTGTTAGTTGACAACTGGGGGCAATGCTGGGAAATTCAGAGGGTGAAGGGGGAGGTTTGGGGTGCTCACTAACTTGGTATAACACTGTTACTAACAGACAACTGGGGAGTGTAGAGAATTTCAGGGGCAGGTCTGGGGGGCTGAAAGGGGGGCTTACTAATTTGGTATAAGACTGTCACCAGCAGACAACTGGGGGGGGGGCGGGGAAATTCAAGGGGCTGCAGGGGAGCTCTAGGGGCCTCACTAATCTGGTATAATACTGTTACCAGCAGACAACTGGGGGAGACTGTCAACAGCAGACAACTGGGGGAGGCTGGGATATTCAGGGGGTGCAGGGGAGGTT
>ML682016.1:3856470-3923213 GCA_007922195.1 Podocnemis expansa | reverse complement strand
GTTCGGGGGGCTCACTAATTGGGTATCACACTGTTACCAGCAGACAAGTGGGGGGGGCTGGGATACTGAGGGGCTGCAGGGGAGCTCTGGGGGCCTCCCTAATCGGGCATAAGGCCGTTACCGGCAGACAAGCGGGGGCGCTGGGGAAATCCCCGCCCCAGGCGCCCCGTGACGTGGCGCGGCGCCCCCAGCCCAGCCCAGCCCCGGGCCCGGCGGCGGCGGCGGCGGCGGGCCGGGCGCGGCACCTTGAGGAGGTTGTCGTAGATGACGGCGCGGAACTCGAGCAGCGCTTTCTGGTCGAACTCGCGGCCGTGGATGATGCGCATCTGCTTGAGGAAGGTGGACTTGCCGCTCTCGCCGGCGCCCAGCAGCAGGATCTTCACCAGGCGGCGCACGGCGCGGCGCTCGCGGGCCAGCATCGCGTCGATCTCCCGGCTCCGCCGCCGCGCCTCGCGCTCCGCGTCCCGGCTCCGCTCCTTGCCCTCGCGCCGCGCCTCCCCGCGCGCCCCGGCCCCGGCCTCGGCCGGCAGCAGGCAGCGGCTGAGGGTCCGCACCACCCCGGCCATGGCGGCGGCGGCGGCTGCGGGAAGGGAGCCGCCGGCGCCCCCAGCCCCGGGCGGAAGGCAGGCGAGGCGGCCGCCGAGGGACGCTGGGGCGGGGCGGGGGAGGCTCGCGCTGCAACGGCCGCTCGCGCCCCTCCCCCCGCCGCCCAACGGCCGCCGCGCCTCAGGCGAGCGACGCCCGCGAGACCCCGCCACAGCGCCGCCGTCCGCGAGGGGTGGGGCGAGGGCGCCTCCGCCCCGCCCCCCTCGCGCCTCATTGGACAAAGGGAGCGTCAAGCGAGAGCCGAGTGGACGCGAGGTACGACGGGAGGGGGCGCGGAGGAGCGAGGGGGCGGGGCTCCCGAGGGGGCGGGGCCACGCGCTCAGGCGTTCCGAGCAGCTGGCTCAGAGCGGGGGCGGGGCTGGACGTGGAGCGCCGGCTCCAGCTGTGCCCGAGCACGAGGGCCCTGAGCCGGGCAGAGATTGCAGAGGAGCTGGAGGGAGCAGCTCCTTAAGTCAGAGGGATGCCTTGCTGTGGGCTTTAATACACCCAGGCATCAGTCTCTTGCTCAGAGCAGGGGAAAGCTCAGTTGTCCACTTAAGGTAGGGCTACTAGATACCCAAGCCTGGAAAGGACGACAAGGAAGACACATGGAGAAAATATAGCATTAATATAATAGCCTTAAATTTATAGGGGCCCTGGAACACTTCCCCTGAAAAACAGAGTGTTCTGGGGCATTCCAGCGTACTTTAGCCCCCTATAAGTAAGAAGCCAGACAAAACCATGTATTTTAAAATGCCTACTAGATGGAGAACATGGAGGTAAAAAGGAGGACATGTCCTCCTTTTATCTGACAGCTGGTAACCAACTTAAGGTGTTACAGTCGCTACAGACAATCAATCTCCAGAGCAGTTTTTAATAAAAAAGGAAAAAAGGGGTCATGTGGCACTTAACAGATTTATTTTTCGCATGAGCTTTTGTGGGACAAAATTCCACTTCGTCAGATCTGACAAAGTGGGATTTTCTCCTACGAAAGCTCGTGAAAAATAAATCTATTAGTCTTAAAGTGCCACACAACTCCTTTTCATTTTTTTCCCCCTGGACTAGACTAACAGGGCTATCCCTTTGGAAATTGACAGTTTTTAATAGTCCACCTCTTAAACCTGCTGCTTATAACCACAAAGTGTTCCTGAAGCTGCCAACTGAACAACAGTGACCTGCTGATCTGGCAAAGATAATGCTGCAGAATGATGTCCAAACAGCTGATGATAAAACGGTCTTCTGCAGTTAACAGAGACTAGAGTAGCAGATGTGTAGTCTACTTTTTATTATTTGTTAGGCTACTGCTCAGGCCCTAATAAAGAAAAAAACTTCAGTTTGGAACCATGGGATTGTAACTTTCTTGTTGCAATACTGGTTTCTTTTATATTTCAAGAAGAAGATTCTGAAATAGAGCAAAAGTTGGGAGTACAGAGCAGTGACAACGGTTCAGAAAAAGTTAACTATAATAGTGAGTGTCCCTGGCCCAGGAGAAGACCTGGGACTCAGGGCTCGAGCCTGTAAGCCTGGCATCAGTGACACCCCTGACTATATGTATCTCTAAAACTAAGCATTACCAACCAGATAAATGCAGAGTTAAGGTTATCCTTGAAACAAATTTAAACAATAATGTATAGAAATGCACAGGTAAAGCACTCAATGAACTGTAAGTATCCAGCACTGAAACCAAACAATTACACAATTATGATTAAGGCATTTTAGTTCTTGTCATCCCAGACATTAGAGCTTTTTCATCCCCCTTCGCTCCCCATCTTCACAGTGCTACTACAGAACCAGGTTAAAATTATTCATTTGTTTTAAACTGCATTCCCATTCACAAATTAAAACACAAACAAACTGTAACCTGCAGTTAAGAGAACCCAGCAATCTTCAACAAAACAAAACTCAGTGTCCAAAAAATCTCCCTTCTCTCAGAACCATCAGCATCTATCAATAAAGCACCCATCTCCACTCAAAATGAGAGCAGATAAATAGAAGTGCCATGATGATCAGCACACTATTTCAGGCCAAGGGAAGAGCAGATTCCAAACCAGCAAGCCTCTCTGGAGACTGCTCCACCACTGGTCTCTCTCTTTTAAATCAAGGAGCTCCAGTTCAAACATTTCTTCTTATAGCATCCATGGCACTGGCAGCATAGCACAGAGAGAGGCTGTCTCCGAGGTAGGCAGGTCCCAACCTATGTAGGGTTTTACAGCTCAAAACCAATCAGTGAAATTCCAAATACAGAACAACAATCAGCAAATGGAGATCATGGAGCACTCTCCCACCAAAAAGCAGACTGCAGATTAAAGGTGTGGATTGACTTCAGGTGCAGCTGTATGTGAAACACATTGCAATAATCCAGTGCTGAGGTGAGAAAAGCAGTGGATTACAGTAGCAAGCTGTACATCCAAAAGAAACAATGTCCTGATCAAGCACTAGTGGAAAAAGAGCATTCCTGGACTTGCTGTCTGTGATCACCTGACTGTAGCTGGGGACCAATGCTCTGTAGATGCAACCTCAAGCGCTGAATAGTCACACGCCTACCTTCAATTCAAGAGGGAGACCTGTTTCCATATCTTCTGGTTGTTTGTCTGCTCTCTCTCCCCATCCTACCTGGAATGAGCTTCAGCCAGCCAGCTTTCATCCGTGCCCCTGTCTCATCCAAGCACTAGGCCAGGAGCGCTACAGCAACCGCAAGGGAGTACGCTAGATAGATTCAGGAAAAAGTGGGTCACAGGTGAAACAACTAAACTAATTGGAATTTCAGTAGAAAGTTACTAAAAATGGGGGTCCAAGAATGGCATTTGACTGCACAGATGTAGATGAAACAATTAAAACCCAGCACATCCTTTTTGGATGTGTACAGACTGGGCAATAACCACACACGATGCTGCTGTCAGCACAGGCCAAAACAAATTCTTTTATTCTTAGTAAGTGCAGTAACCAAGGTGTTGCTAGATCAGGAGCAACAGAGTGTAGGCATATGTCACAAACTGTCTTCTGCTCCCCACTGGGGAGGACAATTTGGGGAAATTTTGCTTCTAGGACCTTTTCTCTGTATAGGATTTGAGATGAAGCACTGCATCTATCTCCAAAGACTAAATAACTCTAATAAGGCATCTGGTGGCACTTTTAAAGACTAACACATTTATTAATCATGTGAGTTTTCATGGGAAAGAATCCCACTTCATCAAACTGCCTGTTTGTTTTGCTGAACAGCAGGGCTACTACCCCTTTGGAACTAAACTACTCTAAAATTTACATGTAATTCATTCACCAATTTTGCCACTAGATGTCACCATTGACCCACAAAGAAACCAGTCAAATGTGTAAAAGGAAGGGGAAAAACTGAGTTCAGGGATGTGGGAACTCAATAAGGAACTCTAGTGTAGGGGAAGAATCTAGTGAGCCCAAGGCTCATGGCCTCTCAGAGCAGCTGACCACCCAGGACATCAGTGGGATGTGTGGGTGCCAGGGACTTCTGGAAATCTGACGCAAAATGATTATACAGCGAGCTGACTGATATTTTCTCATTACCTCTGGAACCCTCCTTTTGTACAACATACAGCCGTGAGGCTCTACTCACCCACCTCCTCTCTGCACTAACTGTGCCTCTCCTGTACTCCAGGCTGCATCAGACTCCCTGAGGGGTTGAGGGATTTAAAGAGTTCAGAGATGTACCCAGTTAATGCCACCAATAAGCCTTTTCCATCTGTAGCTGAGGGAAGACTCTGGTCCCAGATGAATTGCTCAGCAAACAAATCAGCAGCCAGCTATTCTCAGCTCCCATGATTGGATCTGCATTAATAACGCTGTCTTCTGGGCTGAAGTGGGTTGTCCATTTATTCTTTCCTCCAGCTGAAGGCAAATGTCCAGCTGTGGCTGTTCATCTAACCGTCCACAAATGAGTCTCACTTCAATGCAGACTGAAGTTTGGTTCCTGCTGCAAACCTGCCACCATTCTGAAAGCAGTGGCTGAAATGGCAAATTTCTGTTGTCATGCCAACAGGGTGGGACAGAACCTCCTTATGGCTGGTCAGCACTGGTGTTGCCACCTAGTGATGTCACTACTCATTCATTCCTGCGCACAGAACCATGAAGTGTGTGAGGGTACAAAGAAAACAGCTTGTAAGCAACATGCTGTGCTCAGGCTGCTGTTGCTCCTCCAATAGTCTACTCTCCATTTCCTTGGCCCCTGCCTATCTCCCCACCCCATAACTCCCACTCACTCCTCTCCCACAGCATTGCATTGAAGTGACATCAAAATCAAACCTAATCGCATGAGTAAATACAATGTAATGACCATAATATTGAGTCTTATTTATCATTTTGATTCTCAAAGTCCCTCTTTGTTGTCCTCCACCTCTCAGTTTCATCCTTTCCTTATCTCTATTCCACTTCCTGTTATTGCTTCTCTGATTTTTTTCCTTTATTATTGTTCTGTGTGTTTTTCTCCTTCTTCTTCTGAGGCGAAAAGCTAAGAAGTTAGTCATACTTCTTATTGGCCTGTCTCAGTTGCTGGCTGTGTAAGAAAGAGGAAAAAGTAGAGTGAAAGATGGGGGGGGGGCGAGAAGAAAAATAGGGGCAATGTGAAGTAACTGTTTCTTCATTTCCTTCACTGGCTATATAGCAGTTGAGGTCTGGATGAAAAGATGGCTCTTGAGGAGTTGTTGCGTGGTGTCACAGGGTGGCTTGCCCCTTAAGGGTTGGAGGCCTGGGGCCCTCCAACCCTGAATAACAAAGGAACTGCTGCAGATTGCAGTTCACTTCTACTATGCCTGGATGGGGCCTGATGAAGGACAGCTGATTCTCCTATAAAAAAGCATAAGAATGGCCATACAGGGCCACACCACTGGTCCATCTAGCCCAGTATCCTGTCTTCTGACAGTGACCAATGCCAGGTGCTTCAAAAGGAGTGAACAGAACCAGGGCATTCATCGCTTGACCCATCCCGTCATCCAGTCGCAGCCTCTGTCCGTAAGAGGTTCAGGGACAGCCAGAGTATGGGGTTGCATACCTGAGTCTCTTGACTAATAGCCGTTGAAGGACCTATCCTCCATGAACTTATCTAATTTGTTTTTGAATCCGGTTTGGCCTCCACAACATCTCCTTGTAATGAGTTCCACAGGTTGATCATGTCTCATATAAAGAAGTACCTCCTTTGTTTGTTTTAAAATTTTTGCCTGTTGAGGCAGCAGGAAACACTGCATAGATGGAAGGAAGGTAGAAAGACTCTTGCAGTGAAGACCGTGAATCCAGGAGAGTCGCCCCACCCAAAAGGACTGGGAATAGGCTGCAAAAACAGGAGGAACACCCTGACACCAGAACCTTAACTCTGAGGTCCATCCAGCTGAAAGATGGTGAACTGAAACCCTGGACTGGGAGCTCTCTCCCATGGGGAGAAAGAGTCATGGAGCTGGGAATGCAGCATGGAAGCCCAGTGTGTGTAAAGGCTATGTAAACTGGGTCACACAGGGGAACATTTTAATTACTTTTTGAACTCTGATGTTGAGTTATTAAAGCAGAGGCAGGGTGCCACAGAGTGACCTCTGATCACAAGCCAGTGCTCAGGAGAAAGCTGTCCCACTCTAGGTGGAATACTGTGGAGGGGAGGCTGAATAAAGAAGCAAGTGTTTCCGAAGAGCTTGTAATAAACTTGAACACCTACCGTCCCATTTTAGTCTTCCAGGTGGACCCATGGCACCTAGAGGCCATAGAAGAGAGGACATAGTCTCTTTGGGTAACTGAAATGAGGAGGGGTGGAGTCATGATCCTGTCTATCTTCAAAATGTCTACCAAGTAGATCAGGCACAGAGGTGAGCAGCCAGAATTCTTTGTGGGGAATTTCATCTATAGCATGGCCCCGTCCACACCCATTCCAACGTGTTCCATGTCTTAAAATCCACAATCTGCCCTGTACAGTTGCAGAAGTATCTCGAGGCAACATCCCCCTGTAGTGCACAGTCTGAAAACTGAGGATTGCTTCAGCGAAGAGCATCATGAACAGATTGAAAATGAGTCAGTGCTACTTTCATCACACGCTGGATGTTTGCCCATGCTGGGGACAACGATTAGCAAGAACGGGTCATTGCAATCATGGTTCTGTCTGCCAGGTGCAGACCTCTGCAAAAGATCATTAAGGACCTACAGCCTATTCTAAAAGATGATCCCTCTCTCTCTCAAGCATTAGGAGACAGACCACTCCTTGCCTATAGGCAGCCCCCTAATCTTAAACAGATACCAGCAACTACAGATCTAACAAGAACATTGAAGCAGGCACACACCCTTGCAAAAAACCACGCTGCCAAGTCTGCCCACATATCTACACAACAAACACCATCATAGGTCCTAATCAAGCCTGCTACTCCATCAAAGGCTCATTTACCTGCTCGTCTACTAATGTGGTCTATGCCATCATGTGCAAGAAATGCCCCAACACCTTATATATTGGACAAACAGGACGATCGCTCCGTAAGAGATTGAATGAGCACAGAGCTGATATCAGAAATCAAAGAACAAAGAAACCAGTTGCTGAGCACTTCCATCTTCCTAATCACTCGATGATGGATTTGTTAACGACTGTCATTAGAGATGTACCTGGGACATCAAGACTCCAAAGAGAAACAGCTGAACTCGAATTAATATGCAAGCTAAATTCTGTGAAAGCAGGACTCACTCGAGATTATGGGTTCTTTTCACATTACAAAGGGTAATTTGACTTCAGGCTTCCCATTCTTTAAGCCTGTAAACTGCTCTGATTTGCTGTTACTTTATGACCTGATCCTATGTTTTACACCCCCTTGCATTTAGTTTCATTCCTTTCTGTAAGTTCACCCATCTTCGAAGCATCTGAGGAAGTGGGATCTTCTCCCACGAAAGCTCATGCAAAAAATAAATCTGTTAGTCTTAAAGTGCCACACAACTCCATGTTGTTTTATTACCAACCATGACACTCAGCACTTCTGTAGAAGGCTTGCTGAAACTGACCAGAAGACCAAGTGTCCAGGGGTTAAAGTAAGGGGGAACACACCAGAACACCATTCTGGGGCCCCTGAAAATAGAATAATGGGGCGGCACACAGCCCTGTAGCATTTCGGTGCATTCCCCCTTACTATCCCTGCACAGACACTTTCCTTCATTTGCCCCACCCCCTAGGCCATGCATTCTCCGCCTACCACCGCCTTGCAGTTGCTGCTTGTCCTGCTGCTTGGAGAACCCAAAGGGGAAGCACAAGGTGCTGTGCCATCAGGGGATGGTGGTGGACGTGGTGAGCTGGAGCTCAGGGGTAGGAATGGAGGGATCTAGAGCAGCACGAGTTACTGGAGCAAGGGGTTACGATTGGGGGCTGGGGAGGGATGGAGGGAGTTGGGGGGCTGGAGAGGGGTGGAGGGGGCATGGGGACAAGGAGACTGGGTAGAGGCTGGTGGGGGCTGGGCAGTGGTGGAGGAGACTATGAAGGGCTGGAGGGAGGACTGGGTGGGGGTCTGGGAGGGACGGAGGACATTGGGGGACTAGAGTGGGCTAGGGATGGAGGGGGCTGGGTGGCTGAAGGGGGGTGGAGTGGGGAAATGGGGACAAGGGGCCTGAAGGTGGCTGGGGAGGTGTCGAGGGGGGTGGAGTGAAGATGGGGGAGGTGGGGGTGAGAAGGGCTGGAGTGGGGACTTGGGGACAGGGAGCTTAGGGAATGGGGATGGGGGTTGAGGAGGACATGGGGAAAGAGGGGTCTGAAGTGGGTACTAGTGGACAAGGTTGGAGTGATGTGGATTTACAGTTGTGCTTCATTTGTGAGGAGAGAGCTGGTGGGGCTCAGAAATGCCTGCCTGGGTTGGGGCCTGCTCATGCATGAAGGGAGCCCGAACAACATGGGACGGGGGCCTGGAGATTAGGAGGGTTCTGGGGCCTGTCAAATTATACTTTAACCACTGCAAGTGACAGTGTCTTATTGAAATTCTGAGCCAGGCACCCACTATGTGGTAAAACAAACAAAGGAGTCCTGTGGCATAAAGTTTACCCCATCTTGGGGCCCTGATTCAGCCCTGGGGGCCTCCTGCATAAAGGTAGGCTCTCTCAGGCCTTGGGAGACAGACCCCTCCTCGCTTACAGACAACTCCCCCCCAACCTTAAGCAGATACTTACCTGCAACTACAGACCTAACAACAGAGCCATTAAAGCAGACACATATTCCTGGAACAAACCAACTGTGCCCACATAGCTGCACAAAAGACACTATCACAGGACCTAATCCAACCAGCTACTCCATCAAAGGCTCATTCACCAGCTCATCCACCAATGTGATTTATGCCATCATGTGCCAGAAATGTCCCTCTGCCTTATATACTACTTTGATTTGCCGTTACAGTGTGACCTGATCCCATTATTTACACTTCCCTGTATTTATTGCCTCCTATTCTGTAAGTTGCCCCATCTTCAAAGCATCTGACAAAGTGGGATTTTCTCTCATGAAAGCTCCTGCAATAAATAAATTTGTTAGTCTTTAAGTGCCACAGGACTCCTTGTTTGGTTTACTGAACTAGACTAACACAAATGCCCCTTTGGAAGTTGGCAAAATGAGATCAATGTAATTTGATGTCATTCAGCATCGCCAATCTCTTGATTATGAATTTGGGCCCCAGCTTTTGTCCATTTCACTTTACTTTAACCCATAGTGGAGCCTGGGAATATTCAACCCTTGCCCTGCACAATGGGCTGCAAGCTGGGTTCTGGAGTTTCCCAAGATGTAATGGGCTCCATGTTCATAAATAAAGACTTCATTGAGTTACTGAGTGCAGGAGAACAGACACTGGAAACAGGACTGGACAAAGCACAAGCAA
Source organism: Podocnemis expansa (assembly GCA_007922195.1). NCBI lineage: Eukaryota > Metazoa > Chordata > Testudines > Podocnemididae > Podocnemis > Podocnemis expansa. Next base: position 3,913,797 of record ML682016.1, on the reverse strand, counting down.
AGTGGAACAATCCTGTGTTGGCCATAGTGTTGAATGGCTATAAAGGCTAATAACTCAGTCCATCTCTAACTGGATGATTTCAGTACATTTCTATGTTTAGTTATTCTCTTTTTCCTCTTTCTTGTGTTAGGTCCACAAACACAGAGTCAGTGGAATCACTGGTTCTTGCTCTGGGTAATTTCTCCCAGCAAGCGCTGTGCTGCAGATGCAAACTAAACAGTGTGGGAGCTTGAGATTGGCCTGGAGGGACAAAGCAAGTCTGTTTCTTTTATAAAATGTGTAGCAGAGGGGGGCTTTTTGTGCATCCTTTGTAACACTCATTTTGTGCCCCTTAGGGGATGCAATAGGAATAAAAGAAATATGTAAGTGGTGGCTTTTTACCTAGTTAATCTTCATTCGCAGACTACTTGGCAGGAGCCTGTCCTTTCACTGCAGCACCAGCCACAGTCACTTAGTGAATCAGTTAATTTTCAAAACACTATGCCTCCTATTAGTCTCCAAATTATCAGTAGTTGAGAGAAGCTGATTTTTTTTTTTAATCCATAGACTTTCTGCAACAGAATATTATTGTGTACCATGGTGAGTCTCAGGAGTATAAGGGTATACTTCATGTGCCCCCAAGACTTAGGTTCTGAGTCTACGGCTATCTTAAGAGTGTATAGGGACTGCGACCTTTGCAGGGCTTGAAAAAACCCAGGAGCCAGTTCATGGTGACCTGGGTTTGCAGCCTGGCTCCTAGCTCTGCTGTGGAAATGCAACAGAAAAGTGCCCTCTGGTGATCAAAAATAAAAGTGCTGGCACCCAGCAGTGAACCAATTTTGTTGAGTTCTGGACTAGTGGTTCTCAGTGCAAGATTATATCCTGAGAGTACAAGGACTGGGCTGTCAAGTTGTACCTGGATGATGTGTTGTTATCAGAGTACCCAGGCTTTTGGGGTCCAAGCTATGGGCCTCTTGGTTCTGAATGTGTGGATACCTCCTGAAAGAACATAGGGACTACCTCTTATTTTCCACCTGGGGGAGTGCATCTTGAAAGCTCAGAGGGACCAGAGTCTGAGAACAGGCATATGCCTGGGGAAAGCACACATAGCTGTGGGTTTGTGACTTTTGAGCATGGGAAGTACAGCACTAAGTAATCCTGTTGGTTCATACGTGGGCTTGGGACTGCTCTGTTATAAAACCAATTGATTGGTAGTAATATGAGAAACAAGTGAGGGAAAAAAACAACACAGCTAAAACAACAAACAAGGAAAATGGAGTTCCCTGAAAAAGGAATTAATCACAGTCACCGCTAAACTAGGCCCCTTTTTTTTCCTGTAGTGGTTCTTAAAATGGCTTCTTTGGTGATACAGAGCCAAATATCTCTTTGGGTAATCTATATAGCTCCCTAAAGGAGTAGGAAATTAGTGAGGCTTAATACAATTCATGCATGGCCTGCTAGTGAAATTCATATATAAAAAGGAAAGATGTTATCTTTGGTTATTCTCTCAGATTCAAACAGGAGCTCTGTAAGTATTTAAAAAAACAAAACAAAACAAACAAAAAATCCTACAAACAAACCTCTCCCTGGTGTTAATTGTGTAATGGTTACAATGATGTAGTCTGTGTTAGCTCATTGCAGAACTGCTGTGTGACCCAAATCTTGGAGGTGACACACATAAATACCAGCCCTCTGCTCTTTAACACATAACTTTAGGAAGAATGAAACACTGTCCCCAGTATTTGCATGAGGTTACTGGTGGGCTGACGGTCCAGCCTTGGTGCTGAGATTACTGTTCCACTCACTCTGCCGCAGTTCAGTTCAGAGAAGAGGGAGACCACCTGGAGCATGAAGTCTGGTTGTATTTAAATTGCCACTGAGCGAGTCCCTCTCTCCTTCAGTGGGAAGGAGGAGACTGTGAGCTCGTTTTCAGGCTACTCCTGGCTCCTTTCCTCTAGCTTATGGTGTGGAATCTGCCTATGTAATTTTCCACTGAAAACTGTGGGTGGACATCCTTCTCTTTCCGCTTGTACACCAATATTTTAAATGGGTGTAAAAACAGTGGTACCACTGTTGGTTGCCATCTGCAGGAACATGCTATTGACAGACTGCATACCGGTGGCCATGCAGAGGGGTAGCCCTCATTTCTGCACTTTATAGATGTGCATTGAATACCTATTTAAAATATAAGCCCAGAGTGCTTGAGCATCTCTTTGCTCCTATGAGATGTTTACTCACATTGCCCCCTAGCTGAGGTGATTACAAGCCCCCTCTAGTCTTTGGCAGAAGTTCCTGGGGACAGGGGGTGCTTGCTAATAGAAAAGTATATTTACAGAACAAACGTAGGAGTGCAAAACTTAGAGATCCCTCCAAGTCCCAACCTGGCGTAATGCTGCTGAGTTGGTGAACCACTAGGAAATCACAGATAATAGGGAATGACAATCACTTCCACACAGACAAAAGCCTACCAGTTAGTTCAGGAATTGCTGGGCTATGATGACGGACAAGGAGGAGACTGTGTAATTTAAAAAAATGGTACTGAATGCTGCAAAACTCGGCCAGCAGGAAGGCAGCAGAGAGCTGGTAGGAAGCAAAGCAGAGCAGTGATTGGTATTTCATTGCAATGATATGTTTGAGTCCACACAGAGGAGATTAAGTATCCCTTCCCTTAATGGAGAAAGAGTGAAATAAATCAGACCTTACTGCAAGCAGGGTGGTAGGGAATTAATTAATAATGGGAAAACATATTTCAGTTCACAAAGGAAAAGAAATGAGTGGGAAAGTAAACTGGAATAAACAGAAAGCCATTGGTAGAGCACCAGGGGAACAAAGATAGGGAATCTGGCAAGCAGCCTGGAGCTACTGTGTAGCAGGGCTCTGTGCCCCTTAGGGCTTCACATAACAGGTGCTGTGTGATCTAGACAGCTGACTTAAGAACCAGAAGCCCAGTAACTGAAGTATTGCTGTGCACTGCCACATGGAAACCAAAGCTTTTTGCATCCTTTCCAAACTCTTGCTAGCATCAGCAGCAAGCCCAATAGAAAATGGCAGGATTAGTTGAATGGACAAACTGGTTTCTGTTTTAAACTAGAAAGATTTTAAAAATAAAAAGCCACAAATAAAGATTAAATTGAAACTTGGGAATAAAATTGCTCCACTAAATCCTGACAGGTTCTGAGCACAAAGGTCTGCTTTCAATGACTAGATTGCATAGAAGCCAACCATGGGATTTCACCATAAGAGCAGAATGTGGCTGGTTTTGCTGCCAAAACAGACAAAATAAGAGAATTGGTGCACCACGTAGTGCAGGGGCGGACGAAATTGGCTCACAGCTAGGCACCAGCAATTTTACTTTTTGTTGCCAGAGGGTGCTCCTCAATTACATTTCTGCAGTGGAGCTAGGTGGCAGGCTACTAAAACTGGTCACCATGGCAACCAGAAACAGACTTGTTGAGGCCTGACTTAGTGGTCATGTTAGAGGGACAACTGCAGGGCAGAGGATCGTGATGAGGCACCTCCCTGAGTGATTCAAGAAGGAAGGCTACTTGTTGAGCAGTCACTGGCGTTATGGTGGATTAAACCAGCTGAAAATCTGGCCCTGGGTTTGTATATATCTGTGGTACAGGCACACACTGCAGATGATTAAATATTCTTCTGGACAAAGTCCGACATGACCAGCCAAGTCCCTATGATTATACCACCATAGCTTTGTAGCTGCTGGCCTACAAAGAGGCTATAGATCCGAATGCTCATGACAGCTCACTGCTGGAGGTTGTTTTTTACCTCAAGAACATATGACTGTGAATACTAGGCCCCTAGCAGCATGTGTGCAAGTTAACTTGTGACTACTCTGTCTGCCCCAGAGGCACATGAGCATGAGAGAATGGTTTTGGCTTTTCTCCCCATCCATTATTGCTGGAGCAGTGTTGAGTGGGCTGGGTATTACCGTCACCCATGGTATGGCAGGAGAGCAAGACTGCAACAACTGTGGGTGGAACAGTGCAAGAGGGAAGTGAGACTGTTGCCTTGCAGCTAACCTGGGTTCTTTATTTAGAGCTCTTTTATTTTCATCCTGTGACACTCGATTTGATCGTGTTTGCTTGCAGCATCCTTGATTCCAAAGGCATTTCAGCCTCTGAGGTGAAGCAGAACAATGCACTGTTCCTGTTAAAACAGGGCTCCCGGAGCTGTTGTCAGAATACAGGGATTAAGTGCAGAAGAATGCAGCCCCTGCTCAAACCTGCAGCTTTAACTCAGCCTCTGGACATTGCTGCTGCCATAAATTTATGAGGAAAGTGAGGCTCAAGCAGTTTGCGAACAAGAGCTGGTGGGTGAATTATAGCTTTAAAAGGCAGCTGGGATCTCGCTGCACAGCACTGTTAGTGAGGCTAGCCTGGGAATGATAATTTATGATTTTTAATGAAACCGAGTTATAATTTATAACGTGGCCGGAAGAGGAGGGGGAACAGGTGACCCAGAGGGGAGCAGATGTAGGTGGCAGGGCAGGGCAGAACGAGGAACCCAAAATAACCCAAACCAAATGCTATAGGAGGGAGCAAGATGACAGCGTCTTTGATAGATATGGAATGGCTGCAGTGCAGTGAGGATCCCATCCAAGGAAATAATTCTGTGTAAGGGTTAGATCAGAGACAAGGCAGGTGACACACAGGTGACAAGATGGAAGTATTTCCCTTTGACTCTGCACAACCTATTTGTAATATTTTCAGTGTAGTCCACCACATTGGGATTTTCTGAGATGTTGTGGCACAGCATAGGACCCTTTGGGACATGAGAGGCAGACAACATGCTCAGGCACTGCAACTAGATGCTGTCTGTATCATTATGAAAATGTCTGGAAAAATACAATGGCTTTCAATCACCAGAAGGTCACAAATAGATTGTATTGACGTTCTCATCAGATCATCACATGCAGCTTGGTGTACGAGTAAACCTTCCATTTTCAGCATTAAATGGGTGTCTACTGGCAGCAGAAAAAGCAGACTTACTGCTAAACATCACTTAAAACAGGGTGAGGTGCTTTTATGGTATTCCCGCTCTTGGAACATTCATCCATTAGTTTGATATTTTTTTTCTAATCCTATACTATGGAATAAAGCTGGGCTCAGAGTAAGGCCCATGGTGATTGGGGATAGCGAGATGGGAAGTTCGTATTAGGGGCACAGAGATGAGAAGATCTAGGGAGAATAAAGAGTTAATAGCAAGAACCATGTGACAGCTAATTAAGAGGAAGTCAGGATGGTGGTTACAGAAGATGTCAGAGTGGGGGTTCAGAGCCTGACACCTGCAGTTCAGGGATGGTGAGAGTGATATGGGGTACACCAGGGTCAGCAATCTAAAAGATAAGAAGAGCCATTTTAAAAAATTCCTTCAATAAGCAAGTGTTTTGAGAGCCACAATGGATGTAGCCTCCTGCTGGGGGGAGCTGGACCATGGTGCCTGCTGCAGGGTCCTCTGGTGGGAGGTGCAGGGAGCCAGGAATCAGGAATGGGCCCCCAGAGTATCCCCCCACAGTGGTGAGGGTGTGGAGCCTGGCGCAGGTTGCCAGCAGGGTCCCCCAGTGGCAGGAGAGACCCGGAGCCCAGAGCCGCAAGGGGGCAGCCAAAGAGCCACATGTGGCTCCACAGCCACAGGTGGCTGACCACTGAGGGGATGAGGACTTGGGACTGGCAGCAGGGGGCACAGGAATCAGAGCTCAGAAGAGGTTGTGAAAAAGTGCTTGCTTCTTGGCTTTACATTTAATTTTACAGGAAGTAAATCAATATTTCCTCACTCCAGTGCACAGGTATCATGTGGCTTTATCTTACAAGGTGATCAGGGCTTGTGCATGTCTTGTCTGAACTGAAAATAGCTTAATTCGTGAGGGTTGTTTTTTTCCTGTAAAACGTATAAAGTGTTCTAATACATCATGCCCCTTGGTGATGGGGCACGACCCAGTATTTTATCCTACACATCAGGAGTTAGGAGGGAGAAAAATCACATCATACAGCTAAAATGGGAATTCACTGTCATTCCGGACATTTTAAAAGGATGTTGTTGCAATGGCACATTAAAATGGGCTTGAATATACAACATCTGGGAATTGAAGATAAAGGGTTTTTTTTCCGCGTGTCAGAGCATTATAAAAGAAAACATCTAACTCTGGGGCTTTGTCACATCATTAATTCACATACATTTGCACACACATCTGCAAGCCCTAATTGCTTCTGGAATGTAAAGTAAACCTCTTTCATCGCTAGAGGGAGATAGAATTCTTTAAAAAAAAAACAGCAACGTCTTTGTGGGCAAAAATGCACCAAAGAAAGCAAAGAAGGGGAAAAATCTTGAAAACCATAGCAGTTGATTCTAATTCAAGCCAACTGCAGTAAACCATAGGCCCTAAAAACAATAATAATAAAAAATAAATGCACCAGTGCCAGCCTTACAAAGACATTTAATGCTTCCACCAATACTGCTCTGCTGGACTGTAGCCAGGCTTCTGTACTTGGTCTTAGTTAACTCCATCCTTAACATCTATGTATATCTCTTCTACCTCACCTCCTCTTATCACTCATAAGGCTGTGCTTATAAAAACATATTTATTATATTAACTCCACAAACTTGTGTTTTCTAACCCTGTATGCATGACTTTAGGTTCAGCCAAGTATTGGCTTGATAGATGGGATCATCTCAGTTTTCTCTTAATGTGGTCTAGTGTTCACTTGTGCAATCACTCAGTTAGCTCGCCTGCTGCTCAAAAAAAGAAAAAAAAAACAGTGAGGAGAAAAATGCTTTGGTGTAGCCCAAAGACCTCAGCCACAAGAGGAGAAGGGGCCGTTAGTCATCCCACTCAGATGCTGTGGGACAGCGGAGCACTATAGGTCTGTGGTATTGAGAAGGGGCTGGGCATTCCAGCTCAGTATCTTCAGCTTCAAAAATCAAAAGTTTCTGCCAGCGGAGCTAACGAAGTTACTCTGCTAGCTGAACACGAAGAGGAGGAATGGTACATCTAATCTGCCACACTCTGTCAGAGGGTAGTGGTGACACACACACGTACACATAACAGTACAAAACAGCACCTGAACAAGATAAAGCACGTGATAAGAAAGAAATTCCTGTCTGAAGGAGACTCACATTTCCAGTAACAGTGAAGAACCACCCGTGGAAACTTTCAATGCAGCTGAATAGTTGTGGTTTTGGTGCTACAGGCTTTTGTCACCTGGCAGCTGCCCCCTCACTCTTGACCTAGGCTAATTATAAAATACAAGTAGAAAAACAAATCTCTCTCTCTCTTCTATTTTCATCACCTCCCCCCACAACTGCATCTCAGACTCATGACTGCAACCAGCCTTGGGCTTCCTGTTGTACTCCTTGAATGAGGCAACTTCAGAGTAAGTGCAACCAGATGCTCAAATAGTTGAAAAGCCCTAGTGTGAACTTCTGGTCTCCAGGGAAACCAATGGGAGTTTGCCATTGATTTCAGTGTAGGCTGGATTTCGCTACTAGTATGGAGGACCCTAAGTTCACTACAACTTTATTTATGGGGCTGAGATAGCTATTAAAGGCAAATTTTAAGTCCAGTTGCTACCTCTATTATCCTTTTATTGATGCAAATATCAACTTCTATGAAAACCTTTCAGAGATCACTTCACAGCACCCACCAGCTCTGATCTTTTGAATCTACTCCGCTCTGATAGTCTGGTCCAGGGGATCCACAACACATATTTTGATGACCTCAGAGTGTGGCCACTAACTCTTGCTAGTGGCCACTCTGGCAAATTTTCCTAAAATAATCCTTCAGCCTCCCATTCATCCCTCCTGGCCACTTCTGCCTCCCTTGGCCCCCAACGCCTTCCTGGGCTCCCTACTCCATTGATGCTGGGCACCACTGCTTCTCCCTGCCCCATTATCTTGAGATCCATCTGCAGCTGCATCCTGCTTCTTGCTTTTAGCCCATGGCACCTAGTAAGGCTGACCCTGCTAAAGCCCCATCGCCCCAGGCTGAAACCCAGAAATGAAGTCAGGTGCAGGGCTGAAGACCAGAGCTTGCAGTTGGAGCCCTGTGGCGGAAGCCAGATGAGGGGGCTGAAACTTGCCACCAGAGACCAGGTTGGTGCCTGTGGCCCATTGCCAGAGCATCATGGCTGAAGAGGGGCAGGAGGCTGAAGCCCAGAGGGGATGACAGTAGGGATGGAGCTGGAGCCCACTCCCAAAGCCCCTCCACTCACCAGAGAAGGTGGTTTGGGAACTCACTGGCTTTCTCTGGAGTCGAAGGTTTCTCCTCCTGCTGAGCGCATACATTGCCCCTAAGTCTACAGTGGCACTGCCCAGATCGTTTAGGTTGCATGGTGCATGGCACCAGCTCCGATCCCCTGCTGGCAGCACCAGTAAATGCCAAAGCAGTGCATCTAGGAGGAACAGTGATGTGCTGCAGGTTGGGACCCTACTTTGGCCTCTACCCCTCCCACCACCATTGAGGAGGCTCTGATGGCTACATTTGAGAAACACTGTTCTAGGCAAGAAGGAGGAAATTTGCAAGATTTGCACCCACTTGGTTTAGAGATTAAATTCCAATGACCACAAATGGTGATGTGAAGAGATGAATGGAGATACAGAGAGGAAGAACTTTGCCACTATCACAGCCTCCATTCTTGCCACTCCAAGGCAAAAGTCTTGCCATGAATCTGCCAGACCATCTCTGACCTGTGCCAAATGTAACCATGCCCATTCTACAGAACTTCTCTGGAACCCTGGCCAATAGGGAGGGCCTGTAAGACATAACTCCTGGGGGCAGCTTTTCACACACACTGAGCACTCACGGAGCTCAGTAATTTCTGTCAGACTTGGGACTAGTCAACAGCTCTGAAAATAAGAACTCCCTCATGTATCAGAAGAACTCCATGTCTACAACAACTCCAGTACTCTTTCTGTACCTACCAGAGAAGATGGTGACCCCTGGTCATTGGAGAAGTAACTGTTCTTACCGCCATACTTGAAATAATAGGTGCTAAAAGGAGGAATTAAAATAGGTAGCCACCACACAGTGCCGCTCACTCTTTTTTTGAGTCACACAAAGTAAATAACAAACTATTCTGGGAAAATCCACCAGTACAAACAGTTCTGTCTATGCTGTATTCCAGCCTCTCTCACTGTTAGTGCTTTGATTAATGAGCAGCAATCTTTTAATGACAGGAGCAACTCTGCGTCAGGGTAGAGGGATGCAGCAGTGACACAGCTTAGACTCACCAGCATGAGGTTGTCTTTGGAAAAAGGCTCATTTATTCCAAGGCATCTAGTAAGAAAAAGACCATTAGCAGAGAAGGCAGGCTCACTCTGGAGCCCGGGAGCGATGCTGGCAGGAGCCACTTGATTTTCTGTTATGCCTGAATATTTAGAGGCATGTTTTGATCCCCTTATTCCCCTTAAACAGAGCTTAGCTCCATGAGCAGCCCCATGGAGGGACATAGAGACAGGAATCAGAATCTGGCCCTTCCTACAGTATATAATCATAAATTTGCATGGGTAGGAAGAAGAACTCAGGCTAGGTCAGAGAAGAGACTCAGCTTAGTTCCTTCTTGGCCGTATTTCAGACCAGCTGAAATCAGGTGCAGATCAGTGGAGTTATGTCCACTTACACCAGGAATGAAATGGGCTCCTTTCTCCTCCCTCTTTTAGCTTATTTGGCTTAATTGTAACTTATTCTTCACTTTAAAGCTTGGCTTCATTTTCTTCCTTTCCTGTCCGTTGTGGTTTTCTCGAAGCACAATGCTGGGACTCAGTCCTTGTAGATCTGGCTTTCTCTGAGCAGCACCACAATAGGAGCCCTGTGAGTTCTGGCTCCACAAGAATTGTGATGGATGGATGGGTGTGTGTGTCTGTGTGCATCTCCTCCCTGTTTTGCCAGGGCCCTAATAAATGAAATTGCTGCAGGCTGCACTGGTGATTCCCTTTAGTTTCTCCAAACTTCTTTGCTGGAGAAAAGAAGAGGTTTTTAGAGCAGTCTCTCCTGAGACCCAAGGGAGCAACATGCTTTAGTGAGGTAGTTGGAAGAAGAATGGCAGAGAGAGGCAGGGACATTCTCCAGAGGATCCAATGCAACTGCCCCTCCTCATCAAGAAATGCTTCCATAATCTACCTGTCAGCCCTGCAGTTAATGACAAGACAAGCTAACAGACGACAATGCAAGACAGACACCATCTTTGTCCTAGATTTCAGTCTGAATTCTTCCATTCTTTTGCTCTGTATTTCTCTTCCTCTCCCCATTCCTGAAGCTGCTGTCACTGTGCAAACTGAAATAGCAATTTCATCATGTGAGGCAGATACCCCAAAGCTGACAGGTTTAGGGGAAACTAACCCTTTTACCCTGTTAGTCTGGCACCCTGCCCCTGTAATGAACTGTGTAGGCTGAACCTAGCCCACACACATCCTTCCTGATAACCCCCAACTGGTTGTCTGCTATTTACACACTGATTCTGTTGCTGCAGTTACTTTGTGAGCCAGCTTGTCCTGTCTTGTTATTCCCCCAGGCCTGATCTGCAGTCTAGGATTTTCTATATGAAAGCACCCTCTCCATCTCTCACGGTGGCTGAAGTTAGGAATAAAATCAGTACTGCTGCTTGTTGCTAAATTGTCGAACGGCTTTTGATGCTAATATTCGATGAAGCAGCCAGGCTGGTGTAGATATTTACACTCAGACAGTTTTTCTATCACCCACCATCTGTTTTTAAAGGGTCTTTTATTTTTTTTCCCCAGTGACTAATGGCGCATTTAACCCCGGAGAGTCTGCTTGTGATCTGAACATCAGAGGGTTCCTGCGGCTGAGGAACAGAAAGAGACAGCGGGGGAGGGAGGGTGCCTGTGTGTGAAATAGGACTCATGCAGGAGCTTCCTGTTGTTCTAAGTATGGCTTACTGGTAGAGTTTTGAAATTAAACTAGAAACTTCAGCTGACAGGGTGGGTACCACTCAAAGCTAAATAGTAGTGCCTGAATTGCCCAGTGTCCTCTCTCAGAGCCACAAGCCTATTTCAATGTGTCATGCTTCATATCTACATGACTTTGCATTCTCCAGTGGATAGGACACGTGACAAGAAACCAAGACCCCATTCTTAGCTCTCTGCCACTGACTCACTGTTTGACCTTGGGCAAGTCCCATCACCTCTCTGAACCTGTTTTCCTCATCTGTATGATGTAGAGAGTAATATCTTCCTTCGTAAAGCACTTCAACACCTATGGATGGAACTCCTAAGAGCTAAGAGTTATTGTTCCTATTGGGGATTCAGGGGTGGGGACCTGGGGCCAGAGGAGACTCAAGGAACAGTCTCTGAGAGCAGAGAAAAGTATCACATGGAGGGTCCAGATGATCCCTGAAGGCTAATGGTATCTCAGCAGAGCGACTGAGCACTATTTCTGCAAGAATAGGAAAGCTGTGTGGGCCCTGCAAGATTCTGTGAGTGGCCGCACTGCAGTGGCTGAATTAGATGATCTGTTCAGGAAAGGAACAGACAGAATAGGACACACTGATTTTTACCAGGTATTGTGTGTAAGCTACAGAGCTTTGTCAATACAATAACTACTACCCTACAATGTATACCAAGTACTCCAGTATGTGGCTAAATTGCCATTTAGCAGCTAGGGCAAAATAACTAGATTTATTTCACTTGTTGCAAAAATCACATTGGGCTGCAGGTCTCCCAGGCTGAAAGACCATTGCATTGATCCCATCTTGCTTCCCTTGAGTGGATAAGTCGGATAAAGTCTGGTCTCTCCTGGGATTATCGTTATTAGTTATCCTCACTGCCTCGATCATTTGGTGCCACAGATCACTCCACAGATAAGCTCTGTGATGCAGGACGCTAGGGAGATACAAGTACCTTGCAAGCCCTGAAGTGGTGCATTAGTTAACGGGCTGACCCCCAAGAACTTTGACAACCCAACAAGGCAGGAGAAGTGGGGATAACAAAAAAACTTGTAAGAGAAGAACCAGGCATTTAGTGGCTGACAGGTTTCTTGCACATTTTAATCTTTTGTCCAGGGGGTAGCATAGAAACAATGCTGCACAGAAACTGCAGCACTGCATCTCATCTCACAATTGCTTTAACAAGAATGTTCTGATGTGTGTGTGTGTGTGTATGTAACTCACCCTGTTTTACAGGGGGATTAGATAATAGAGCAGATCTATCAAGGTCAATAGTCACTGAATAGAAATTGCGAGTGATTTGGGTTACAAGGATGTTATTTCTCAGGGATGCAAATCTCTTAGCACATTTAGAAGGGGGAACAGTAATTGAACCAGCAATAAATGCAATCAGTAGGCTTAACAGTCTGGTAGATTAAATCCTGGAGCACCGCTCATTCAGCATTAAAGACAGACGCAAAATCCTAGATTGTCACTGTCACAGAAATCCTAAACCCCTGGCTGTGCCTTGTCTCCCTAGAGTCATCAAGAGATGGAGTAATTGCTGCTGCTTAAAAGTCCCAGTTTTATGTAGCCATTTGCCATGTCCTAATCCTTTTGAGGACACTGGGTTTACACACAAGTGCTGAATCCCACAGCACTGAATTCAGTCTGCCAGACAGCATTTTGACTTCAGCACCTGGTAACTGCTAGAGCCCTCCAACCGCTGGCCATGAAAATGGTTGGCTAATAAACATTTCTATAACAACTGCAGCTGACCTCCATCTAGACTTCAAAGGGAGGAGTCTGCTTTGTGCACACTCTCCCTCCCTTGCAAATTGGGCTATGACTGCTTGTCTGTAACTGCTGATCAATTGACAGGTGAGCTTCTAGCCAGAATGCTGATACAAAAGAAAATCAAATATTGTGTAATAACATTTGCATGAATTTTTATATGCAACAGTTTCCCACTGTGCTGACCTCTATGATACTGACTTATATAATACAACATAATTTTAACAGGCAGGCAAAGCAAAATGGAAAGTTCTGTTTAGCTTGCTTTTCTTTATTTTAACTGCTGCACCACATCAGAGGACTGTAAACCATTATTAAAATTACTTTAAAATTATATAAATAACCTTTGATATGCCACCCATGACTTACCAGTACTTTACCAAAAATACAGCAAACAGCTTCTTCTGTGTCTTTTTATAACATGCACAGCTCATTTTGCTAGAGCTATGTGGTAACCAATCATTGCTTTTTGTAGAAAATTCCCAGATTTTTGAAATAGGCTTTTGTTCACAATTGGAACCAAACACCGAATTCCAAAATTTCCCATGAAATTAAATTTTTTAGAATGTTTTGTTTGGGTCAATTGAAACACTTTGATTTCAACTTAAAAAAAGATCCTGAACACAAAAGAACTTCAAAACAAAGTCATTTTGAAACAAAAGAATGGAAAATTTCCATTCTGAAAATGCCAAAATGGAATGTTTCAAAATTAGGGAAAGGCTTCACTTTAATTTAATGAAATTTAGCCAAAATCAACTTCCTTCTGTGGAATGTTTAAATTTAAATGAATCAGCATTTTGGGGTGGAAAAAACATACCACTGGAAAAATTTTGATTGGTTCTTCTTTTTGCAATCACTTAAAAGTAAAGAAATAGATTTCTAACAGTTCATTTTTAAATGATTTTTATTTCCTTGTTCTGTAAGTGTTCTTAGAGAATAAATAGCTCATCAAGTGACAAGGCAAATTACCTTGGATGTTGGAAAACTCACCTTTTCAATTTAAGATTTGAAAAAGGTTGAGACATTTTTTTCCAGCCTCCAATTACAAACCTTTAACAATTTATGCTTTAGAAGAGTTTGATGTAAACTTTCCTTACCTATTTCAGACATATGCAAATCAGATGCATCTCCAGAAGAGATGAGCCTGATCCAAATGCCCTAATTCAAACCCCGGATTCCAATCTGAAGGTGGCATTGCATCATGAACCTCTCTTTAATGGACTGTATTATTGTTATTATAATTTGTATTTTGGTAGCACGTAGCAGACCCCATCTTTGACCAGAAAACCCCATTACACAAGTTGCTGTACAAACACAACACAGTGAGATATTCCTTGAGCTAAAGAGCTAAAACCCTGAAATTTAGGAAAACTTGGATTCTAATCTGGATTTCCAATCCCCACACCCAGGAGAGTTCAGACTGGATTTTGCATTGGGCCCATCTTTATTCTACAATAAATCAAACCACTTAGTTGCCTGGTGAGCAATTTGCTTGGCTACTGCTTCTAATTTCTTACACAGTCTGCTAAATGTCCACTATTCAAAGATGATTAACAGGTTGACTGTGCTTGAAAGAATGTTTGGTGGTGGACAGAGGAGCGGTTGGTAATGTAAAAAGACACATCATAAATAATAACTAGATGAATAAAAAACTTGGAACTGAGCCCCAGCTTGCTCCATGTGTGGCTCTCAAACCTACCTGTGGAGCTGGCTGAATCCAAACAGAAGCTGAACACCCTCACTTTTGGAAAAGCTTATTTGCATTTCATGCCTGCATGTTTGGGGTTAGTTTGCCCCATTGTGGAGGTGTGACATTGGATCAGGATCCAGCTCCTCAGCTGGTGGACATTGTTACAGACCACTCCACTGACATCAGTGCAGTTATGACAATGTACAGCAGCTGCAGCTCTGCCCCTGGACTTCACATCTGGGGATCAGATGGGAAATAAAGCTTCTAGCCCATCTCTGGTAATTCAGTGTGGGAAAGTGGATGAGGATTACACATACAGCACCGGTTGCCAGACACCTGTGTATAGGAGGCATAGTAGAACTTGCTGCTCTGCAGGTTGAGCTAGCAATGGATCCATTAGTTCACACCAGCGAACACTCACACTATCAATGGCCTTGGAAATGCGAGTGGGTGCATTAAGGTGCCAGGTCTTTTCCATGAAGTCACGCCTTATGTAAAAAGAATTAGTTCTAACATCGCATTCAACTTCTGTCTCTATTGCCACCTTTCCATAGTCTCTGTCTCCATAAAGATGGTTCAGCACCAAGGTTTGTGGTCTCAGGACATTATAAATACTTGGAAAATACCACTCTGATGTTTAGACCTCTTAAATGATAGAGTGTTCAAGCTCTTGTAAATTACAGCTACAGATTCAAGACTCATGCAATGTGCTGTGTACACCTGTTGACTATTCCCTTCTGCCTCAGAGTGGCTGCATAACCTGTAAAAGGTGTAATCTCTCTGCTTCTCTGGACTGCAGAAAAGGACGAATTCCCAGCAGATGGAGAGAGATAATTAACTGTTCGCAAAGAAACACTTGCTGTGTGAACAGCCTTTCGAGCGTGAATGATGGGATGGGCACAGTAGCAGGGAATGAGGTGGAAAATGGGCATATAAAGTACTGTAAGAAAAAAAAATAAAGTGCACCACAGCACAGTAGGCACAGCCTGGCAAGCTGACCGGGACAGTTAAAAATTCATGGAAAGGCACCCAGTGCACGTAAACATCAGAGATATCTCCCAAGGAAAATGCAGTCATTCATCTAGCAAGGGAAACAATGCCAGATGTTTTGCTTGGACTCCGTGTGCCTTTTTATTACCAGCTGCTTCATGCTGGCCTGAAGCACCGAAACCAGGGACTTTGGACAAGCACAGGAGCAAAGACAATTTTCAGTGCAGTATCCATCCAAAAAAGGAGGGAACTGGGGAGGCACGGATGATTCAAGGGAAAAGGGATATACAGCTACAGATCACTGTTTCATTTATTCCAGATCAGTAGCAGTGCACATCATTGTGATTGGATGGCTGCTGTGAAATTAATTTGGTGGTTTCACTCCAGTGCCTTGTGTAGAGGGGTGACAATTTCAGAAGCACAGAAGTGGCCAAGTTGCTCATGTACCACTGGCTTTGAATGGAAGGTCATACCTGTGAAAATGGGGCCTATGCTTCTAATTTGGACACTTGTGAAAATTTTACCCCAGTTGTCTACAGCCCTGTGATACTAACTGGCCTCTGTTCTGGCTATCATGGCCCAGGCCAAGGACTGAATGGGTCATGAAAACTGAACTCCCCAACCATCCTCTAAAAACAGCCCCTCCCATTCTGAACTGATATGTTAGCAGGTGGCAGTGCTGGGAAAACATGTAGGTTTCTATGGGTAAATGCAGACATCTGTTTTCCAGCTGTTAATCCTGTGCCCTCTCCCAGGACTCAAATTTGTCTTCTTGCCACTTCCCTATTCCAAGGTGGTGACTTTTATAGTCTTCTTCCAAAACTCATGATTGTATGCCGGGCTGCCATGGAGACTGGTCTCTCTGAGGTGAACAGATAGTTGGTCTATGTACTGAATCTCTGATCTTTCCTTTTATCCTCTTCTATCTACAATCCTTGCAACAGCCATTCTATAGAGATAACTCTCAGGTCGCCACTGGATGTGCCCATACCACTATAGCCTAACCTTCCTCAACTTGTCTTCAATCAGAGCTACCCACATCAGACCCCTTAAACCTTCATTACACTTCCTGTCAGGGAGCATCCAGTTTTTTGATCATCTCTATATCTTCATTTTTGTGGTAGGGAGCGTGCTGAACTCCTTCCTGTGGTTGGCCAAATCTCTGTTCCATAGACTAACATGGGTTGAGTTACAGTTTTCTGTGCTCTCTACCTTTTTAATATATTGGCATCTTTTTGTCTCAGAGAGCTGGAGTCAACTCCTATCATATGCACCAACATACTGAAATATGCTTTTGAAATTAAGGCTTGAAGTAGTGGAACAAATAAAATGACCATAATAGAGATAAACTGAGTGAAATGTGGGCAGATCTGGGAAGGTTTCGTCTGCCACTAAGGAAAGTTTGCTGTGTTGGGGGTGCCATGACTAGTCAGGCTGCTGCAAACTGTTGAACAGAACTGAGCTTTAAAAATGAAGGGGAAATTGTCATTTTAATTAATGCCAGGAACAACTGTTATTTGCTTTCCTTTCCATCTGCATATGCACGTACACACAGGGCTGCAGACCTGCTGAGTCTACCAGAGGCAGTGTTTCTGTTGCTTGTAAACTCCCTGCAGCTTCCTTAACAGACCACGTTCTACATCTCATTTTGGACTGGGCGTAGAGCAGACCAGAGGTTCCACGTCCTTCAGCCTGACCGTCATCCTTTATTTCCCTGTAGATTTCACTACTCCGGTCACGTAAGGAGATTAAATGAGGTCCATCTTCATACATAATAAATTACCTCTATCTCCCCCTCGAGATCTCTGTCCTTCTCATATGTTGAGCAGCTGCTGTCTCTGAATGGATGCTGGGGGTCAGGCACTCTGCTGGTGGCTGTGTTCTCATCCATGTCCTAGCTACCTAGCATCTGTGATGCTCACTGTTAAACACACAGCTCTGATTCCATTCCACACACATTCTGCCAGCAGCAAGAGTCCCCAGTCAGCAAAGATGAAACAGGAGCGGCAGGCACTGCATCAGAGCATTCTGAATGCCCCAGTTCCACTTCACTTTGTCCTTTCATTGCCACTGAGCTCCATTTGATTTGCTGCCCCCCCCCTTTTTTATAGCTGATCTTCATCTATCCAGATGGTTTTACGTTGTTCTTCCCCGATCTTCTCCTTGATTATTCGGATGAGATCCTCAATACTGCTCCACATGTCTACCTCTAGAGAGGCATAAAGGCATGGCAGTGCCTCCAGTTCTTTCTCCTTCTGGCGACAAATGCGTAGGAACTCCTCTTCAGTCTCTGGCTTTGGCAACAGCTTCCTGCATCAAATAATCAGGCCGAAAATAAGCAAAAAAGGTTTGGACTTAAAGTGAATCCATACAGTCTTCACCTCTCCCAGCAAAAGCTGATGTAAAGAAAAGAGTAGGAGAGCTAGAACATCACAAGATACCCCAGTCATGTCCTCTCCCTTCAAAACTGACGTGGGGAACAATGAAGGAGTGATGGCTGTATTTTCCCGAGGGAGGAAGTGGCACAGGAGTGCTGAATATGGACAAGCACATAGACACTCGAATGCCATCCTCCTGCAGCAAGCATTACCATGAGGAATGGTGAGAGTGCTAAGCCCAGGGCAGCTCAGAGCTACTCCAGTGGTTATATCTTTAGGAAGAAAGGGAAGAAGTCATGGGAGGAAATGGTGCCAGATGAAAGTACTAGATTAGAGAGAAGAAACTCACCCTCTTTCCCAATAATAAAGTCACTTGCCTACAGTGTTATTCAGTGACAGAGACAGAATATCAAATGTTTAACAGATTTGATATGTTACCTGAACCTCTTGATGTTTTTCTCTGAGACTCTGATGAAGAGAATTATAGGATATATCTTGGCTTTGATTAAGTCCTTTGTGCAGCTTATTCCAGCTTCTAGCAGACAATGCTTATTCTAAAAACATAAAGTTGTAACAATGTCATGAGGGAACAGCCACAGCACTAATATCTTGTGATACAGAGAGACAGATCTCAACAGGGTCAGGTGAATTGCTCTTCAGTCATCAGGCTTGGTGTAAAACGTTTATATCAAATGTACATTTCAGGACCAAACTCCTCCCATGGATTTCCAGCTAGCCAATAGGACAAAAGCTAATTTTAGGACTCAGTATGATAGCTCTCTTGTTGCAAAGGTTTAAAAATGAGTGACTCAGTGTAATGATAATGATCCAAGTAAAATATTATAATAAAAAATAAAGTCACACACATAGCTGTGGTCTTTGTTCCAAGAGAACATATTCTAAAATACTAAAAAAACCTCAACTGCTCACTTTAATCCTTCTTTTTTCCCCAATCATGCAACAAATATACTGTGTTTGAAGCCATCTCTCTGTCTTTGGCACCATTATCTTCATACTACATGTCACTGTCTCTCTCTGTGTCCCAATCTAGCCTTTTCCTTCTCTAGATCCCTGTCTCTCTCTTGCATTCACACACACACATGCAAACAGAAGGTAGGAAATGAAAGGGTATTTCACTATATCAAGGCAGGCCATCACACAGAGAGAGTGAGAAAGTAAAAGGACATGGTTAAGGATCAAAAAGAAAGGAAAAATAATGGCAAATAGAAGGCTATTTGGGGGAAAATAAATACAAATCTGGGAATGGGATGAGAAAAAAAAATACTCTGAAAACACGAGCCCTCAATATGGCAGTAAACTGACCAGACCACTCTGTTTATGAAAAGAAATACATACTGAAGACCAGTGGTCCCCAAACTTTTGGGGTTATGCACCCCTTCATCTGGTCCATGCCCCACCCCAGGGTTGCAAATGGTAGTTGAGGTTGGGAGCGGGGCCAGAAAAGCATGGTTAGGGGCCAGGAGCCGGGGCCCAAGCTCCTGGCAGGACAAGGGTGCATGCTGAAGCTGCAGCCACAGGGCCTGGGTCTGAGACCGCAGACCACCTGCAGGGGCTGTGGCTGCAGCTGGGAGCTGAGGCTGGGGCTGCAGCCAGGAGTCAGGACTGGAGTCAAAATGAAGGCAGAGCAGTGCTGGGTGGCGCTTCCTCCCTGTCCCCATGGGGTTGGGCCCAGGCCCTGCCTCACCCTCCCAAAGGCTCCTCCACACCTCCATAGGGGGCACTCCCCTCAGTTTGGGGACCTCCACTGTAGACGGACTCACAGACAGCCCCAATACTGGCTGTATTCCACTCCAATCACCTTGGCAGTGACAGCCTCAATATTGGCAGGAACAATACATTCATAGGTGTGTGGATTCTTCTCTCTGGAAAAGATGATAGTCTCCGTTCTTTGCTTCCTTTGAAACTCATCCTTTGTTACAATATCTGGAGAAGGAGGTAGATGAAAGCAAGGTAAGTAGGTTCACATAATATTTGCATGTGAGAAACAGTTCGGCAGGATTTCAAACAGGACTTTTTCTGTGTACAGTGAAAGAAACCTAAATGTCTTTTTGAGAGCTGGTTTCATTTCATTCATTCAATTTAACTGAACCCCAACTGGAATTTGGCTTCACACCTCAAATATGGCCTGCGCCACTGAGTTTCTGAGCAATCAACACAACACAATCAAGACACCAAATGACAACACAATGATGCAGAAAATACTATACCAAACCTAACATCACAGAGCAACTATGTTCCATAGCAAGGAATCACAAGGCTGGAATATTACACAGTAAATGAGACAGCATATATTGCCAGATTAGTATAAGTTTTGCCAAGGGGCCTACGGGTCCTAATCCTGTTGTACTAGGCCCTGGAGGGGGTGCCAGGTTAATATCTGCCCTCTGAAAGGGCGCTAGGGACCCTAACCCATAAGGAGTGACTGGGTTCTGTTCCTAGTTTGCAGGCTTAAAACTCAGGCGATCCAGCACCTGGATCCCTCGCAGCCGTCTGGTGAGTGGAAGAAAGGTGGCGCTTGAGTGGAGCTGTGACAAGAGCGTCACAGAGCAATCACAGTAAAGCATACTGTTCTGAATGGTACACAGTTAACAAGAAAGAGTTTTAGTCAGAAACCCAGTCTTTGGAGAAGATCAAATGCAATATCTTTACACCCTGGATTGGTTGGAAGGAAGATATTCGTCATTATAACAACAGCTAGACAAAAGCTGATCAAAATGTCACATCACCTAGTGTGAAACACATCAGGACTGACAAAGCACACATGACACGCCAGTCCCTGGAGTGTATCATGGCAACTATAGAACATACAAACACACGGCATGCACAAACACAGCACCTTAGGACGATTTATGATGCATACTTCAGATTAATTCAGAGTGTCTTAATGATTGTCACCCTGAAGGATCTAGAGCTAGACTGTGTAGTGATATGACCACAGGGGGACATTTGTGTGCTCCAGAGAAAAGGTTTGCTCCATTTAGCATGTATTGCAATTGCTCTTTTACCTACCTGGCTTGCACATGTTGAATTCCAAGGCACCTCCAGAATTGAGAAGTTTTTGCACCAAGGTCTTCGCAAGAACAGTCGGAGTGAAGAGAACCGGGCGTCTGCGGTCACAGTGGATTGGTCGCACCAAACTATAGGGGATCAGGCTTAGGCTCTTATTGATTTCACTTTCAGAATCCAAATCTGAGTAAAGAGGAGACCATTCACATAATAGTTTGTTCTTCATCAGTAATGAGAGAAGGATGTAGAAGAATCACAGACATCAGAGATGGGAATTATGTGTTTGGTCATCTTGTCCTGCCCTCCGCTCAGACCAGTATTGTCTCCTACAATATATTCTCCAGTGCAATGTCCTGTCTAGTTTTAAATGATTCAAGCAAAAGCCTCCTTGTCATTTTCCTTGGGAGAATATTTCTCAGCTTAATAGGCCACTCAGACATTTTTCTTGATTACCAGCCTAAATTTCCCTTTGCTCAATTGTAGTTCACTCCATGGAGTTACACCTCCTTGGAGGAGGAACAAGAGAGAACCAGCTGTCAACAAAATAAAATGCTGGGTTTAGTGAACTTGTTTTTCAGACGCTTTCTTCCCCCTGCGTCTCCAGCAAAATCAAGGGATTCAGTCACCGTGATTATCTGGCTGTCACATGCAGAAGAACATAAAAAGTAGAGATAGAAAAGACCTAGGATCTGATTATACATTGCTTTCTGCTGGTGTAATCATTTAACCTATGCCAAGTGGGTTTCAAATGCCATCATGATGTTACATCCTCACCTTCTAGTTTATCAGGCAACAGCTTCATTGCTTCAGAAGAAGTTCGCGCCAGACCGGAGGGCGAACCAGTGACAATGCGGACTCTCTCAGTGCTGTTCATACGTTTGTATTTGTTTTCAGACCTGCTGACAAACTGAAAGAGCAAACAAAGAGGACTGACCCTCCTTTGTTCTATGGTATTATATTCTTAATTCTTTCACATAATTTGTTTGCCCTGGGTCACCTTCCATTATCTACCAGATCTGAATTACTTCTGTGTCTAGCAAAAACTAGGCTACGGGTTCGCCAATCCCTCCACTGAGATGCTGGCTGAATTCCAGGGTTATTTTAAACAATGTAGAGCTGACCTTCAGCTTTTGTTATTCCCCTGTGAGATTTTTTTTTCTTTTGTTCTCTCTCCATATGAGTCATGTTCTTCTATTTCTTTCTCAAAACCCTTTGGCATCAACAAAGTTACTATGGATGAACTCACTGGGGAGTAGCATGCCCACGAAGAATGTCAGCACAGCAATACCACAAAGCTACACCCACTTCTGTACCCTTTACCTTATAGTGACACCCAACATTTGGCTTTTCAGAAGTCAAAACTCTCTCTCATAGCAGAACTTAAAACCCAACAAAATGCTTCTTTCATACATCATCCATCCGAATATTCACTCCTCTGCTTGTGCATTCTCTGACCTTCCCAATCACTCCCCTATGTATTTTATTAACAACATGCTCTTCAGTCTAACAGAGAAAGGCATAACACAGTCCAATGGCTGGGAACTGAAGCTTGATAAACTCGGATGAGAAATAAGGGTCACATTTTTAAGGTACAGCAATTAACCACTGGAACAATTTACAAAGGTCCTGGCAAATTCTCCCTCACTGACAACTTGTAAATCAAGGTTGGACATTTTGCTAAAAGATCTGCTCTAGGAATTATCTGGGGGAAGTTTTATGGCCTGAGTTATGCAGGAGGTCAGACTAGATCATCTCAACGGTCTCTTCTGACCTTGGAATTTATGAATCATACCTTTCACCCACCCTTTCTCCACCCTCTCCCTGGAAATTAAATAACAATTCTCTTATGGGATTTCACCTCTTAAGCAGGAGTTCCCCTGGCCCAGAAAAAGACCTGGGTCTTGGGAGACGGGATTTGGGGCTCACACACTTTAAGCTCGCAGCTGCTGCAGCCGCCACTGCTGCAGACCCAGGACTCTGGCATCAAGACTCAGGGCTCGAGCCCCGTAAGCCTGGTGCCAGTGATGCCCCTGCTCTTAAGTACCAAGAGAGTTAGCCTGGCCAAAAGACTTCATTGTCATCCTTCAGATTAGGCTTATTTCAGACCCTCAGGACAGGACTATATGCTATATCCTGATTAGGTTAGTAATAGAGAGGAGAGTATTAAAAGCTAAAGATCCCTTATGACAGGGGCAGTTACAAAGCATAAATCTATCTGACAGCTGATATATTAAAGCTCTTTGTGACAATCATAAGTACTTGTACAATCTCTCCAGCATGCCCTGAGCATGTCACAAAGAGAGGTCTGACTCAAGTCTCCCCATGAAAAATCATGCTCTGATGTCCTGTAGAGGAGAATTTTAACTCTCTTACCTGTAAAATTTGTCCCAAAAGGAAGCTTGCTCGGGAAAGGCGAGGGCTGGCTTTGGGGTCATTCAGTGGGGCAGGCTCCTCTGGCTGCAGTGTATTCTGATAAGAATTGTACAGAAAAAGATTGATGTCAGTAAATCACAGCATCTGAAAAACAAAATGGTCTTTTGGCAGAAACTGCGCGTAGCTCTTTACAGTTAAGGAGATATCAATTCAGTAGCATTCATACCCATTACAAAGTTAAGGAGTGTTCTTTAAAACTATAAACTGAGCACTGTCTATGCTGAGAAACTCCTCCTGTTACTATTTCCCCACATTCCCCTCTTCAGAGGAGTCTCTGTGTCTGCGCTAAAGTGGACTGTGTCTGCCCAAGATCTGACCAGAGAGACCACCTATGCAGTGACTACCATGTTGTGGGATGGCAACTCTACTTGCATGCATTTGGGTTTTATCCCAGTGATAGCTTTAAGGACATGACTCCCTCCCCATGTAGGATTGAGCAAAGGACCTTTGGAAGATTAGGGGTGTGGACGATTTCAAGAGACTACAGACAAGACAGAGTGGATATTAATCTAGCATTAGGAGTTAAAGTTATATGGAGATAGCCCCTTAGCAGGGAGCACTGTGGGTAAAAGATATGGAGACACAAGACAGTTACCCACTGCGTGAATCAAAGGACGCTTACAGACAAAGTAGTGATGTATAAAGAGTGCTGGAGCCATTGGTGTAAAAAGGCTCTGATTACAGAGACCCACCCGGAGTGCTCGAAGAGTGTTGGATGAACTTTCTGTCTCATCCCTGCTGCCTCTGTGCATCAACCGCTGTAGCTTCACCAGAAGGAGTTGCTGGGCTCTGCAAGAAAAAGGGAGGACATGTGGATCCAGAAGATGCATTTGAGACCATCTAGACTTGCAATGACAGGTGTTTAGGGAAAAGACTAGAGACAACAGAAATGAGGACTGGTTGAATAATGCAGTAAAGAGATGAAATAAAATAATCTGCTGGACTGTGGTACACAGTTGAGGAAAAGGAGTCTCCATTATACATCTTCCTACCTTGCTCTCTGAGAAACCCACAGTCTCCTAATAAAATCTGGGGCCTCCCTCTCCAAACTCGGATACCCACCTTACAATTAAGCATCTCTGTAATGACCACCAACTCAGATACACACCTTCCCCTTAGAGCTAGTATTGATTTACACAGCATTGTTCCTACAGTGGCTTCTCTCAGTCATGGTCACTTTATTGTCCTATTTCAGCCTGCATTATGCTCACCTGCTATAGCTGGGGATGGTCCCCATTTCCAGGTTCCTGTCTGTGAAAGGGTCAACTCTGGCACACCACCACTCACACTTCCCCTGGTACATGGTGTCAAGAATATGCACAATCTCATCACACTTCACTGACAGGGAGCAGCAGTCCAATTGACTAGAGATGTTCAGATTCAGGCGGATGTAAAATGAGTCCCCTGATGTGATTAATCCTTCATCCAGCTCTGTCAGCAGTTTTCTGTAACCTGCAGCAACGAAGGAAGAAGCCAAGCATGGCCAATCTGTGGCAAAGGGCTGCCGTACTCCTAGCTTTCAACGAGTAGGCACTCTTGTGGAAGAAGTTCACTGCACTGAAATCTAGTTTAAATTGACAAGGCACTTTGGAGGGGAAACTCATACTGCTCAAGTGCTAGTTGGAATGGTCTGGGAGCAGCTCAGATGTCACAGTTCATAAGAGATTCCTGTTGTAAGGATACATTTAGGCAACCTCATTTCTGGTAGTTATATATAAATGATCCATAAAACTGAAATTTCCCAACAAAGACAGAGGCTTGAAACCTAAAGCTGCAGTCTGCAAGCACAACACAAGTTCAACCAGGAGATGTAATGCAGGCTATTTGCTTTATCAGTGGCTGTAACCAGCATTCCCACAATCTGTAACATGCTTTATCAGCAGCCAAGTGGTGCTCAAAAAAGTGTGATATTCTTTAAGACTTAAACATCAAAGAAAAACCAAAGAAATCACTTCTAGCACCATCTGCACAACTGAATTCTCCAGACCCAGATAAAAAAAGGGGTCAATACAGCTACAGAAATAAAAATGGCTTTTGAAATGTAACTTTTGATCTATTACACCAAATTATTAGTATAAGCCATGATAATTAAAACCAAACTACATTCACCATTCATGCACGCTAGCTGTTAAAGAGAAAGCTTCAACAGTAATAAACAAGGTAAATGCCAAAGTTTGAATGTTAAACCTGACTTTAGTTGTGTAAAAGAAATCCTAGCATGTCATGCAACATCACAGAAAATAGTACACAAAAATCATCTGTAACTACTGTCTTCCAAAACAAACAAGGAGTTGGTGGCACTTTTACAGACCAATACGTTTATTTATTGCATGAGCTTTCATGGGAGAAAATCTTTGTTTTGCTGATCTAAACTAACATGGCTACCCCTTTGGACATTATCCAGAGGGGTAGCTGTATTAGTCTAGTTCAGTAAAACAAACAAGGAGTCCTGTGGCACTTAAAGACTATCAAATTTATTTTTTGCATGAGCTTTCGAGGGAGAAAATGCCTTTGGACATTGTCTTCCAGTGACGCCCTAAACTCTTTAGACTCTTCAAATGACAGATGTATGGATGTATGGCCTGTTTCTGCTTTCAGCTATGCTGGTGTAAATGTGTAGTAACTCTATAGAAACAAATGGATTTAGCCCAAGTTTACACCAGTACAACTAAGATAGGAGTTTGGCTCACTGGCTTCTGACCTAGCAGAGGACTTGCCTTAACAAGAACACTGGCAATTTCTGAGGAGTCAAACTAGGTCTTACCTTCATGGTTGGGTTTATACTGGAGTGTTACTGGTCCACTGCACCTCTGAATTGTCCAGTGAGCTTCTTCCTTTGTGCAGGTATCCAAGGGAACGCTCTGATTTTCCCCTTTGATGCAGCCTTCCAGCTAGATGAAAGAGATACTCCTGGCTGTGAACTCAGTGTGCAAGCCAATTAGGCCACCTATTCAAGTCTATAGTTTCTTTCTAGATTAAACAACCTGCTCATTTTTGCTAACAATGCAGTTACTCTTAAATTATTTATCTATAGCTTCTTTTCTCTCCTCTAGAATTTCTAGAAGTTGACAGAACTGTAACTCTGTGCTAATCCATATCTTCCCAGTAAGAGTGACTATCAGGAATGGGACAGGGATGAGGGCTTTAGGATAAGCCAGCAGACATTCCTTTCCCAGCTTCTATCAAGAGTGACCATACAGGTGGATGCCTGAGTGCTGAGGGGAAGAGGGGAGCTCATAGCAGGTCCATTACTTGCAGGAGTCACATTAGGAACACTCTGCAAGACGTGGGGCTGAAGAAAACGCAGGGCTACTAGAGTGACTGCTTCTTCAGGCAGAAGCTGCTACTGTGGGTAGCAGTTTTAAGGACAACAGCCGCAATGAAAGCTCACAGCCACTCCAGTCCTAGTCTTTTCCAAGGGATGTCACTAGCAGGCATGGTGTAAAAGGAGGGGGCAGTTACTCCTGTCCCAGCTTCCTTCAGCTGAAGTCATTGGAAGATGTAATGGTGCAATGTCTGGGAATCCCACCACTACCTTCCCTTCCAGACTCTCTCAGCAGGATTCCCGACTGGAGCGAAAGATGTAGGAGTTACTGGCTGCAAAGAATCCTGGATTTTGTCATTAAGAGGGAATGAAAAGCAGTAAAAAGAAACAAATGGGATTAATGCAAAGAGCACACAGTTTGTTTAATGCTCACCAGAAGCAGCTGGTATCCCTCCCTGAGGCCGGCTTTCTCTGCTGGGGATCCCAGCTTGACAGAGCTAATGAAGCTCCCTTTGTCGTTGCCCCCCAGCAGTGTGATTTCTGAGTTGAGGGTGTCTCCATTCAGTGTGACGCGCTGGACAGTGTGGCAAGGGTTCTTAATGCGCCCAACAGATGTCACAGAAGGACGGAAAGGCCTGTGCCCATGAAACAAACAGACAGCTTAGACAGTATGGGTCTCAGCTTCTCTCAACTAGTCTGGGCCAAAACAGAAATTTTCCACTCAGAATAAACATGGGGAGGGGCAAGGGAGCATGCAAAAGGGCTTTCTGTTTATCTAGCACTAGGATCTAATGACCACAGAGAAGTCTGCCCTCTCTGCTACAATGCTATGTAAGTTAAACTAGAGAATAGCTTCCAGGCACTTCCTACATGCTGAAACAAGATTGAACAGCAGCTGATATACAATGGCACAGCAACTAGTAACAGCAGCAGGACAATAAAAAGGCTGATCTCTTCAGGTAAGTTGCCTCCCCTGATTTTTCTGGGATAGTCAGTCACAACCTCCATTTGTAGGATAAATGGTTCAAACACAACATGCTGCTGTGCTGTGACACAAGGACAGAAGGAAGCAGACTGCCCATGCAACATTGTGATATGATCATGTCACATGAATATGATATCCTGTCCTTTGACATTCATGGAGTGATCTAATATTTTGTATTACACGATGGTAACCCTCCTGGGTAGCCTTTCAACCCCCCAATCAGCCTTGGGCAGGTAAACCAGCATCCCTGCTATTTAATACCGTTCCAAAGAGAACTTCCTAAAAATGGAGTTGACATGCTCAAGGTCATAGACATCCATGCCTTCCGACTGGTGTGAGGAAGAGGAGGAGTGCACGGAGGGAGCTCCATGTGAATATCTGTCATGACTGTCATCTGCAAAAGGACATAAAAATCAAAAGAATTCCAGATGCCATGAGGAAGCAGAGAGTTGTAAAAAGTGCAGGCGTAGCTGACCCCAGGGCAAACCTCTTGGGGAAGAGGCATGAATGAAGACATATTCTTTTGATTCAGAGCAGGGAATGGCTCTGGAGGCAGGAGTGAGAATCCCCCTCATTCAAAGTCTGATATTTCTATCATTCTGTCTATAAGCCTGGAACAGTCTCCTGCTCCTTATCAGGCAAGTGCCCTATCTTTCCTCCAAATCCAGTCTTGCCCTAAGATCACTTCTCCAAGTAACAGCTCCATCCTTCTCATCACTCACTGCCATTTTGACTCTCTTCTTCTGAAGAGCTGACCTATGATTTTTTTGTGCAAGTGTTTTCCCATTTTATTTAGACTGTAAAATCTTCAGGACACAGGATGAATTGATATTTGCAAGGCACCTTGTAAATTAGCAGCAGACCCCCAGAAATAGATGTCCATAAACAGTCAGAGTCCCCTGAACAGGGAAAGAATGATGCCATATAATAATCCCTTTAAGAAACGTGTTACAAATGTTAACTAATGCTCCCAACAGCCCAAGATGAAAAGCTTCATTATCCCCATTTGACACAGACATACACAGCAGATCAAGGATGTTTGTCCTGAACCAGAGCCAGGATTAGAATTTAGGAGTTCCTGGTTCCCAGTCCCTTGCTTAGTTCAGACTTCCTCTTGCTAACAAAATATGAGCTCTTCAACAGTCAAAATCCAGACATCATTCCTTCTAGCAACTCTTTCTGGTAAAGGCTGGGATTAGAGAACCAGGAACCTGCTCCTATGCCACTTGTCACTGTGACTCCCACTAAGGCTTGGTCTACGCTGCTGGTGAAATTCACAGAGTACTTTGCATATCACCCTTCGACCTCCTAACTTCTACTTACTGTGGCATCCCCGCTAGCCTGTGCCAACGGGAAATGTCCTCCCATCAATGCAGTCTTAGTCTTTCTGCAGGGGCAGATTAATGCGACTGACTTCTGGATCGATTGGACTAGGTCTCCATTGCTGCTTATTCGATCCAGAAGAACCGATCTGGTGGCACCAACAGCACCACCATCAATAAAGACATACCCTAAGAACATACCCTACGCAAGTTGCAGCTCTGTTACAGACCATGCTCCCGCACTATTTCATAAAAGACAATCTTCAATGGTCTGTTGTTTCCTTTTTAACACTGAATGTCCTTTCTGCTCATTACAATCCCTCGATTTGGCTAATTCCAGCTCAGAGCTTTGGCCTCAGAAGGCCTTTAAACTGGGGTCTAAACGACATGAAATAAAGAGACTCTGGTGTGAATTGATTTGATCTGAGTTACTATGTTTTCCACTGGGTGGGGGGGGGGAGCTCCTTCACATTCTTCTTGACAGTCTACCTCAGTGAATGACAGGCCTCCCTCTTCTGTCAGCTCTGCCTGTGATAATGGACACTCAGTGCATATCATGCACCCACCTTCCTCCAACCCTGTTTGTGATCATAGGTGCTGGGGGGGGGTCACATCTGAGTCCGTTGAGTTAAGGAACCATCATCATGGATCACAGCTAAGACTGCAGACTAACATCCTCCCCTCACTTACCATCGAGTTCCAAAGTATCATAGCCAAAGCTGTCATTGTCCTCTTCAGCCAGGCTGGAACTGAAGAACAAGAAAGACTTTTCACTGTTCAACATTCAGCAGGTATTGGCAGGCTCTGACAGAGCTTCCAAGCTCTGTGATGGAAGAGGCGGAGGGTGTCGGAGGTGGCAGGTGAAACAGCAGGATTGCTCCGACAGATTAAGCTTTAGAGGCGTGTGGCACAGGGAAGAAGCAGGTAGGCTGCACAGGAAACATTATGTAGACAGAGGAGGAGAGAGATGCATGGGAAACAGCAGGAAGTTTCAGAAGAAAGCAGTGTTAATAGAGAGGTAATAAAGGTTTTGACAGGTGGAAGGAAGCTGTAGTCTCCAGTGGCCTGAACTGGTTGATCTCCACTTGCTATTTCGGTACTTCCCTTGAACACTTTGATACAGTGCATGCATAATACCTGCTTTTGAGTGCAATGTGCTTGTTCCACACTGTGTCCAAAAGGGAAAGGAAGGGCTTTGAGTACAGCAAAGAAGAAATTATTTCTTTTGGTGTACTTTTCAAGTGTACTTGATATATTAATAACTATTGCATGGGACTTTTACAATGAAATGTCTGAAACCTGAGGAATGGCTGTGTGTACCAGGCAACGTGTAGAACCTTCTATTCCACCACCATGGCGCCAATCCAACCCGTTTGAAATGTACATCACTTTAATGGGAGTTGGATCAGGCACCATGGCAAAATACCAGTCTCTTCAGGTCCTAAAGTTTTTATTTAGCATAATAATAAAGGACTAGCTTGTGATTCCCTTACTCTTAATAAGCAGCACCTTCCTCTACAGTAGGTGACTTCAAAAGGAGCATGATGCTACTCACCATGAAGAAGGCCCATAAAAGTTGGCCCTAAAAGATACCCCAGCATGTAGTTGTATTGATTTAGAGGGAATAAATGAGAAAAGAACAGCAAAGATTAAAACAATGCACCTTCTGTCTTTGGTGTTGACTCTTGTTTGCAGCCTCACTGCTAGAAAAAACACAGGTCCATCACATGGTCATATGAACCACTGAGACCTGGCAAACTCATATTATCATCAGACTGTTTAGGGCATGGCATTAGTTGCTTTTTTGGAAATAGGCTTAAAGCAGTGTTGTGAAACACATCGTCATGGCCAGCTAACCCAGATTCTTCTGAGACAGAAGGAAAAGAACCAGGACAGGAAAGAGAAGAAATAAGGAAAGGAAGGAAAAGGACACACCAGAGAGGACAAAGTCTCACACCTAGCTTTATATATGGCATTTTATTTGGAGCTAGTGGAGATAGTGAAGTTCTCTGGTCTGCAGACTGTGATGTCATCAGATCCTTACTGGCCCAGTTAGAACTTATTTCAGGATCAGATGATAAAGGTCTGGGGTCCCAGGAGATGGTAGGGGAGGTGGCCATGATGTGAGGTTTGCTCCTTTCCTACTTTCCATCTTTTAATCTGCCAACATCATGGTAGCCTTGTAAGGACTCCCACAGGGAATGATGGGCAGAATAGCCCATCCCCCCATTTTTGTACCAACCAATTTGGCCTGATTTCCAAAAATCAACTTTGCTTTTTTAATTTCCAGCCCAACACTTGTCTTGGTTTTTGTCCCTGAATTAAATTAGTAGGCCCTTTTGTTTAGACTAATTCAGTCTGTCTCCTTATTCCCTCTTTGCTCACCAACATTTGACAATAGCCTATAACCACTTTCATTCACTTTTCACAAATGAACTCACAATTCTGTTAAATTCATAGTCCCAGTTGTGACAACAGTATCCAGCCAATTGAAGGATTCCCTTGGCTAAATATCCAGAGCAGCCTGACTATGGCAAATACTCTAGTTAAGGCTGCAAAATGGCTTAAACTATAACCCCCCCCCGCCCCCAGTTCTTCCCTTCAAGGCTGCAAATTTTCTACACTTGACCTGAGGTGAAAGGGGAATTTTGCAAAAAGTTCGGGGAGAATCATTTCAGTTACTTTTAAGTTATGGTGGTACTGCAGGGGGGAAATAAAACCAACCTCTGTCCCTCACTATCATAAATTGCTTCATTTCATTTTCATACAAATAACTTAAAAACAGCTGAACTGTGAAACCTGAAACTTGGCATGTATATAGTAATTTTTTTGAGTATATCCATGAAATGAACAAGTTTGAAAAAGCTTAGCAGGCTAATCATAAAGTTATAAGGTATTGAGAAATTACTTCCGAGCATACTCCAGGGACACCTGTGAAGATTTTTAACTCCACAGAAAAAGGCTATGCCTCTACTTTGCTGGATACAACACAATTCCTCTGTCTTGTCAAATAAACACACAAACCCATGAAAAAACTAATACAATTCTTCAAAAATGGCCACTGACTGAAAGTGAGCACCTTGAGATACATTCGTTCAGATTTTAACAGGTTCTGAGCCCCTCTAATTCTACTGGCTTCAGATAGTGCTGCACAAGGGCTTAGCTCCTTTGAAACCTTTGAGCATCCAAAACTGTGGCAGTCCAAATCAGTTGTCACTTCCAAAAACTAATGTCTAAATGTCTATTTTCACATGCTGAGATACAGTCAATGCTTTGTACGCAGACAGGTTGTTTGCTTAGTTCAAACTTCCTGAAAATGGTCTCCAAGAAACGTGAACTCTGCCTCCTCTTCCATTTCATTTATTTCACTGAGGTGTGAACTTCAAAACGAATTTGAGACCATTTATGTATTAACATTACCAAAACACTGCCACTGCCTATTCTCTACCCTACCACATGTCGTCCCCCCACACACAGTGCACCATAATGACTGCACAGTTAAACCAAAGAGAACCAGGAAATGAGAAAATTTAAGTACCTTCAACAACATTAAATCAGCCACATTGTATGTTTTACGGTAGACAGAATAAAACAACCAAAAATACTTTAGGTTTTAACAGAAATAAAAATGTTAAACATATTGCAAGGTACCACAGTTAATATTTTAGTAAGAACCTTAACATCTGTATTTTTTGCTTTTTAAAAATTTCCACTGATTTAAGGGGTGCTGAATGAGTTGGTATTAGCAGTTACCATTGAGAAATGGAATGCAGGAACTTTTTGGCATCCAAAAAGAGTAATTCTGAGAAACTGGAAATCTGCAATTCCCTCCTCATACAGAGGCAGAATTAGTGAACTCTACTACTGCTTTAATGGAAAGAATGATTCTGTCTAATAGAAACACTTGGAAAAAATGTAAGGCTCTCTTGTCACACATGAAACTATTGCATATGTTTGCAGGTTAGTATATAATAGTCTTTGAATTTCAGAGATCATGTTCTCATTTATTTATCTATTTAGTTGCTTCAAAAACTGATGCCCTTGCATGATCTCTGTGGGTTATGGTTTGTGTTTGTGTGTCACTGGTTTGTTTACTTTTTTTTTGTTTGTTTTACAAATAATACATAGAATACTGTTATTTTTATGGTATTTTTGTGTTGTGTGTGTATTTATATATTTTTATTGTGTTTAGATTTTACAGAAAACATTAAAATGAAGTTAAAAGAAATTTCCACTGTATGTCCTTAATGCCAGTGTTTTGCATTTCCTAAGACCAGTAACTGCAGCAGGAAGCTATAATCTGATAGGAACACATATCAAGGACTGGCCTCAGGACTGCTGCCTTTTTTTTTTCCTGGAAGTTTGAACTTAAACTGCACATTGGCAGTTATGATGAGTGGGGAAATATCTATACTATTTGTTATGAATGTGGCATTGGCTTCTGTGTGTTTGGTTATGATGGAGGTATTTCCTTTGGAGTTTGATTAAAGGAACCATGGTAAAACAGTGCCAGGTAAGAGTTTGTTGAGGAACACCTTTAACTATAGCTAGCTAGCTCCATCCAGACTAGAATGGATTACTCCCTGCAAGGTTAAAGGGTATCCTTAACTCAAAGACAAAGGGCGGTGGGGGAGGAAGGGCTGCGTGAGATCGGAGAGGCTGCTCACTGTGTGTCCCTGAAAAGCTAACAGGCTGGCAAACAGCAGAAATGGCAGCAGGGTCAGTCTGTTTCCTCCTTCCAGAGATGGAGAGAGCTGGGCTGAGGGGAGCTTTACACAGGTGTAATAATATCCATGCATAGACAAGCCATTCATCTAGGTTTCAACCAAACAGTCCTGCTTTTCTAAATCTTTGTCTCCCATCCAGTACTGAGACTAAACTGGACGTGGTTTTGTCTGGTATCTGCCCCTGCCAGGGTGAACTCACAGGCACTGTGCAAGAGAAGTTGAGCCAACGGAGGCAGGGTGACACAGTCTTCGAAACTGCACCCCCATATGGCATGACCTGGCATGCCCCATACACATGTGGTCAGGCTGACAGGGGCAGGCCCACAACATTCCCAGAAGCACCAGAACATTTGGTGTTCCAGGAATGTGTGAGTGCTGTCCTACCCACACATATAAGGACTTTTAAACTGTTTTGACCCTGGGTTTGATGTACTTTGCAAGTACAAAGAAAGCTTTATTCTGAAGATGCTGTTTCTGGATCACTCCAACATCGGCTCCTAAAGGGAAACTTTCATAGTGGCCAAAACCAAGCTGGGGCCTGTGTCATTAACATGGTAAGAAGTCAAAGAGCTGCAGCCCAAGCAACCAGTCTGTGTGTGGTTAGACCACGGGGGCCACCCAGAATGAGGTGTGGAGAGCAACACCAGTCACCTTCATGGATGCCTTTGGGAAGGAGTAAAAGGGGTACAAGGCACAGTTAGTTCTGTAGCCTTAACAGCATCTTCTAGCTATTTTTCACAAATATGCTACCCACCTACAATGAGGAGCGTCTTCCTTGTAACGTCGGACTATTGAGTCATTTCCTGGAGGCTCTGGAGTGGTGGACATGATACTGTGGTTGCGATTTCTCAGAGTTTGCTTTTATTTAAAAAAAGAAAGAAAGCAGTCCGTGTTAAGTGTTATATCCAGTTCTCATTTTAAAAGTCATCTGTATTTCAGTTTGCTAGTATTCTCCACCTAATATGGAAAAGGACAAATTCATTCTATGGCCACTGAGTTCCACATTCATGAGCATGCAGCAGTATGTTCCAATTGCGGACAAGGGTTAAGGAAAGGGGGAACACACCAGAACTCTGGGTTCTGGTGTGTTCTTCTATTTTTAGGGGCCCTGGAATGCTGGTCCCTAAAAATAGCAGGACCCAGAAAAGTATTCTGGCATGTTCTGCCTTACTTTAACCCCTGACTGTTGGTGAACTGTATACAGACATGATATGGTCTTATGTGGCCTGCAAGCGGATGATCCACTGCAGAGCTTTACCTTTAACCTTGTTAAATGGGACATATGCTACATTGTGAATATGTGTACCAGGTGATGCAGAAAAAGAAGGAAAAATACATGCCTGCACATTCTAAATAAAATCATAACAGCAGTTCCGAGACTATTCTAAACTGCATTATAATCAAGACAGTGTAATGCACCAATTTATCTGATTAATCTTCCCACAGGATCTCTGTAAAGGCAGTTGGCTTTATCCTGGGTGGCCGAAGGTGCCCCACTGGCTATTCCAGGGTATAGCTTTAAATTCCCGGGGGCAGCATTTCTTACAGTTAGAGCCCTGCAAATTTGCAGATATCTGCATTATATCCACAGATATTTTTATCTGTGCAGGTCTGCAGCCCTGCAGATATGCATATATCTGCATTATAGCCACATCTGTGGATACAACATGGATATCCATCGACCATTTCTTGTGGATTCAGACTGGATGCAGATCCACATATTTGTAGCCATGCAGGGCTTTGCTTACAGCATTCCAGCGAAGTGCTTTGGTCTTTATCAGCTATTTTATTAATAGTCTACAGGATCATTCTCTCTACCTACACTTGCTGTGTCAGGGTTCACATTGTCTGTAATGGCACGTCCACCTCAGAAGATTATGAGGCTACTGCAGAAATGGATTGTTTAGTGTGCGCAAAAATTACCTGCTGCTTGCTGCACTCTTTCTCTGACCTATTGTGGCTTGTGCACATGAAGGCCATGAGAAACACCAATAGAATTTCAAATGTTCCACTAAAATCAATTACAAAGCAGCCTCCTCCCCTCACTAAGTATTACATGGAGACATGAGATACTGAGCAGTTGTAAATACCCTGTAAAGTCCTGTTGAAAGAACTTTAAATAAACATAAGCCAGTTATGTGATTTTGGGAAAGGTTAATAACATGATTCTAATAAAATGCTGGTTAAAAGGATTAGGGAGCGACCGTCTAGGTCTTGAGCTTGCTTGCAGCTGGGTGCTAGTGTGGAGCAGGTGCTGGGTTGTGGGAGCTCTGAATCACATTACAGGGAAGGTCACAGACAAATAAAGGGCCACCCGAAGGCTCCTTACAATTTTGCTAACTTCACAGCTGCTGACTGAGTTGCTGATGGAAATAGGATTGGAGGAACTGGTGTCCGTGCGGCTGCTGCTGGCATCTGCCAGTTCTTCATCCTGGGCTCTGACTGCTGTGCCACAAATGACAGAGGCAAGGCAGAGAGGAAGACAGACACGAGAGACATTAGATTCACTTCAGTATAAACTCCCCACAGATTCCTAACATCATGGAGGATTTGCCACTCATTTGGGCTTATCTCTGGACTGCCCCTCATTCTCTTTACAGAATGGGAGATGGAAGAAGCTTTTCTTTGCCTTCTGATCCCATCCTTCCCTAGCCTTTTGGAACATGCACATTGTCTCCCTCAACACCCTCTTCAAAAACATTTCTTCTATGAGCTTCATGAACATTAATTCACCAATTAAAAGAATTGTCTTATTTCTATAGAAACTTAAAGGAGCTGTTTCTGGTCATCTGCACTGCAGACGGAGATTACCCCATCCACTGATTTAATATATTATGAATCTGAAGTGTACTGATGGTCTGCTTAACACATAGGCTTCCTGGAGCAGTAACCATCTCTTCCCTTCCCTTTTGGACAATTCTGGCAGCTCACAACCAATTATTCCCTGCCCCCCACTCAGACTGTTTCTTTTAAGCGTCTGCTAGTTAAATGCAGGTCGCTAGGAAAATTCAGACAGCTAGGACACAGGGGGTAATTTAGTGAGACCATATAGCTAACTGATGGCTAT
The DNA here is from genome assembly GCA_007922195.1 of Podocnemis expansa. NCBI lineage: Eukaryota > Metazoa > Chordata > Testudines > Podocnemididae > Podocnemis > Podocnemis expansa. Next base: position 3,877,248 of record ML682016.1, on the reverse strand, counting down.
GTAAACGAATATCAGCTGGGGATTAGAGTTAAATATGAAACCCAGCTTGCCAACAGACAAGGGCACTGATTAGATGACCTGCTAAATTAGGGACCCTTCCAACTCAAAGATTCCACCAATATTCAGAAAGAGAAGAATGGTATGAGGATTTTGTCCTTTTAAAAATTATATTCAGACAAAAGAGGCAAATTAAAAGTACCTAGAAAGCCGAGACTATCTATGGTGCAGGATATAGATGTCTAGAGCAACCCATGGATGGAAAGAACAATTAGGCTGCACTCTTATCAAGCTGAAATGATTATTAATGTTATTTACTGTGAAAGGAGACTTCCGCTTAGGTCTCTCAGGTTTAGTTCTGAGTTTGCCCTGATGGTATTTTTGTTAGAACAACTGACACAGATGGACTAGATGAGACAAACAATAGAGACACTGGCGCTCTTTCTGACCTTGAAAATCTGATGTTTTGCTTGTATTGACAGGGGATTTAGCTCGTGGTAGCTGAAAGAAAGAGGACAGAAATCAAGAAAAACTCAGGGTATGTGTCACATTCACTGTAAAACACATGCCTGCCCCTTTTCCCCACTGCTACACTGCAGAGTCTAGGCACCCTTATCAAATAGCACCTAGAAAAGAGTTATTTAAATGCATTTCCCACATTCCGCAGAAGGAATGACAAAAGATGAAGTGGATCTCTTATGACTGGTTTCAACAGGCTGCTCATACAAGAAGCCTCCCTTTGCCAGGTAAAAGGAAACAAATGGACCTCTCCTGCTTCTGACAATAAAGGACTCAGCCAGATGAGGAAGGGCAGAGAGAGTTCAGATGGGGACACAGAGAAAGAGCAGTTCATACATTCTATGCCAATCTTAGTAGGTTTTTACAATTCATGAATGAGGTAGTAGTCAGAGTCAGCTCACTAGTCAGGGAAGTCAAGGATGTCAGTCATGCATCTGCTTATATTTGAACGAGTAGAACATGTTTAATTCTGAATTAGGTAGCTAAGCTTGCTCTGCATTTTGTCCTATAGTGCCTTCCAGATGATGCAAGTTTTTCCATCAGTTCTGTTTTCTATCAGCCATCCCACATGTACTGGGCTTAAGGCATGATACTGGTTTTCAAGGCATGCTTTTCTTGCTACTGTTAGGGAGGCAGAGATCCATTTTATTGAGGCCACAGTGAGGATATAAATGAGTGGCATGAGTATGGAGAGCATGGGGGAAGGGAGGGAGGAACAACCGTCTCACAAAGCCCAACAGTGTCTCCACCACAACCCATCCAAACTAGACAACTTCAGCCTCAAATTAGGACACACCTGGATTCCTTTCAGGTTCATTCTTCTCTTAAGTCGAGACTGATCAGGGAGGAAGAATTTATTGTCTTCTGGTGATTCTTCAGAGGTGGAGGAGTCATCTGCTTCCTGACCATTGGCCTTGGGACCAGGTGCTCCAAAGGTCTGGGAAATAATTGTAACTGGAAGATTCCTTGGTAAACTCTAGAGATAAATGAGAGAGATGTTGGAGACCTTTTGCTGAAGGCTACTGAAAAAGCTTAGCACCACTGCGGGTGATCATACTTTAGTTTCTTCTAGCAGGGCTGCCTGTGGAGTGTGTGAGGCCTGCAGGCTCAGTTTTCGTGGTGTTCTGGTCACATGCCTATACTTCAAGTGATTGAGCAGCTACCTGTGGCCAAGTGGACTGTGGTTCAGGTCTCAAAATAGACAGAAACCAAAATTCACAGAAATTTCTGTTTGACTTCAGCATTAGTTCAGGGCCCATTATCAGTTTATCTACTGCAAACTTTATCAAAACAAGCTCCTCAGAAGACGCTGTTAGGAGTTTCCTTCCCCAGTATGCAAGCTCACTCATTCCCTACATTTCCTCCTCTTTCATTAGCATCAGGCTACGCAGAAGTGAACCGCCAATCTCTGAAAATCTACTTAGGTGACAGAGCCAAGTTCCACACTTTAGTCATAGAGGGCTTCTCAGCATTGAAGCTGAACAGAGAAGAGAAACTCCTCTCAACTTCTTTTTCAGGCTAGGATTGCTGCTTACAAAGGGAATTAAATACAATCCAATTGTCCCCTGCATCATGCTGTAACCAAGACACAGCCACAAAGGGAAGCATGCACAGAAAGTCTTCTCTGCCCTGACCTGGTCGTGACAGTTCTCCTTAGAGAGTCGCCGGAGTTTGCACTCCAGGTTGACTATGCAAGCCTCCTTCCGAACTGCCTCAATCCGAAGTTCATCATTTCTCTCCTCCAGCTCCCGGATCTGCTTCCTGTACTTGTCCTTCTCAATCAGGCATTGTGAATACTGCGTCTGTGCCTCGTCTCGGGAACGGAATGCCTGCAGAAGAAGAAAAACACTGATTCGCAGGTGTGTGCCACATGGATTCTCATCTGAATTTAGATTGTACTGTCTTTGGGACAGGGACTGTGTGTTCGTACAATTCTTAGCACAACATTTGGAACCTTTGTGCACTATTATACAATTAATTTACAACAGATGATGGTGGCTGACAACTATTAGTTATTAGCAAACTGTTACAGTGTGCAAACCAAAAGCTTTGACACAAATAAGTAGCCTACTGTGTTGCCATGAAAGAGTTGATGCCACCTGCTGTAACTAAGGAATTCGGCGACCCTTACAATGGCCAGCACCTGGAGCAATTGGCAGCCGCTCCAGCACACCCGGGACAAAGCTCCGCTTGCCCTGCTGTAGTTACGGCCCTGCCGTCAGCTGCCACAGAACCCCAGTAGCAGTAATGCAAATACTGTTCTGTAGTAACTGTTTGCAAATGTTTACTTTTTTAATGGCAACTCCTATATTGACACATGTAATGATACTTTGGGCCCAATTACCTTCTGTTCCCAGAGGTGGCTCCTACTAGAAACAGAAAAAGAAAAAATCCCATTTCTCATTGTTACTTCCACCCTCCAAAGGTGAGGTACCTGGTCTCGCTCCTTCTCCACCTCCTCAAGCTGTATCATCACAGTGTTCATACGGTGCTTGTACATCTCACAGTCTTTCCCCAGGGTTGAGCACTTTAATTCCAGGTCTTCTTTCTCCTCGAGATACTGTAAATGACGTGGACCAATCAATAAAAGCAATACATCATGGTAATCAGTAGGTCTACGGTCCTCTGTGGAGGAGATTCTAGTTCACCTCCGTGTGGCCACTAATCTACACATTTGCACGCATAAGACATAGATGCATATGGTTAGAGTACTGCTTGGTAGTGAAATGGCAAGGCTGTGAGGAAACTCAGACTGCTGCATTCCAAGCTGATGCTGATGGGGTCATGGTGTAAATTGCCCAACAGCAGTGAATATGGTTTATATGAAAACTAAATGGTTTGAAGGAACTGCACCTGTCTTGCTGGATGGTCCTACCCAGATTCAAGTGAACAGATCATGATGGGAAGTAAGGACAGAACCAAACAGTTACTGCATTTCTTCATCAGCAGCCACCTGCAGGTATCACTGGCCATCACAATCCGAGATCCCTAAATGTCAAGGAGAGCTGACCCTGCTCTTTCTGTCCAGCCTTTCTCTTACCTTGTCTCTCAGGTCCTCCACATGACGGATCTCCTCCTGAAGATTAAAGATCTTGTTGACCAGCTCTTGGCGGTCCTCTAGTGCCTCCTTACGGTCATGCTCCAGGATATCCAAGATGGCTTTGTCGGAATCTGGCAAGCTACGTTTGCCAGCCTGATGTGACAAGGTTTAAGACATAGTACAGGAGGAGAGAGAAATGGGTGGGTGGGGGGTGGGAAGACAGAAAGCACAAATAGAGGAAAAAAAGAAGAGAAAATGAGCATGGGGTTGCAGTGGGAAAGTAGGAGAAGGGAGGGATATTCGTTAATGTTTCAAAATCTGAACAAAGCCTATCGGTGTCAGAATGGCTCTGGAGGAGGGATTGTTTTTATTGGATCTGATATAATCTGATACATTTTGGATGCAGTGACAATGAGTGCTGCTGTTTTGCACCAGACCTTGCGTTCAAAACCTCTCTCTATTAACCAGCCCTCAATGAGCACAGACTTTATCCTTTGCCAAGGAACACGGCCTAAGAAAACATGCAGATTAATTTTTAAAGCATGAATACATTGTATGACTGTGCTCAGTGAGTATTTCAACACATAACTGAGTAAACAATGCCCTACCTAGCTCTAATACTTCATTTTCTACCATGTTCAGAAACCTTTTTTCCCTTTTAGGAATTAAAATTAACAAGATGGCTGTGGGAGAAATAAATGGCCATCCAGAAATAACCACATAAACTGGAAATCAACGACAAAAAAATGCGAGCAAGAAAACACAGATTTATTTTAAAAATACTTGATTTGGAAAGTTTACTGACATTTTGGTTACTGAATAAAACAAATATTTCTAAAGCAATTTGGCTTTTTGTTAGTTTGGCAGTGTTTTGTTTCCATTTTTATGTGGTTATTCTTTCGTGGTTATTTCATTATTTCCTTGTGCATCATGGTAGTCATTTTTTTAACTACATATGAGTCTTTGGATTAGAGTTCATCTCAAAGTAAGCTCAGATATTATGCCTTTTTAAAGGTTTGACCTACACCTAACAGAAAATGAAGGCCTGGTCTACATTAGGAAATTAGGTTGGTATAGCTATGACACTCAGGGTGGTGAAAAATCCACACCCTGGGCAACTCCGTTAAACCCACCTAATCCCTAGGGTAGACTGTTGCTTTCTCTCATCAACCTAGCTTCTGCCTCCCAGTGCAGTACTCAGTAAAGAATGACAGCAACATAGCGGTTTACATGTAGGGAAGCCCAAAGACTTGTTAGGCATGACAACATGTTGAGAATCCTTAATAAGCATCATTTTACAAAGGGAAGTTTTTTCCTGCAACTTTCTGAACATCCTCACATTGAGATAAACCCTTAAGTCTGACCAAGTTCTGCTTAGCATATCCCCTCCTAAAAAGAGGGACTAAAGTGATTCTGCCCTCCTCTGTGGCCACTCCTTACTCCAAACCTGGAGCTGGCCAGGGCTAGTGAAGCCCCCAATGCAAGTTCTCTGCAATGACCCACAAAGAGATCTTCTCAGTAGCTTGTGACTGGTAGAGGGCAGAAACATTCTCATCAGGCGTCTATTCGTGAGCCAGGATCCATTACTCTTGGTGGTGGGTAGGGTGTGTTGGCACAAAACTGGCTATGCACAGCCCACACCAGAGCGAATCTAGGGGTATGTCTACATTGGAGGCACTGTTAAGTCAACCTAACAAGGTTGACTTTAAGTCGACCTAAAGTTGACCTATTAAGTCGACTTAGAGGGCCCACATTGAAAACACCTGCTGACTGCCTGCATCCACACTGCTAGGTTGATGGAGGAGTGATGCATTGTGCATAGCTGTCCCTGGTGGCCAGGAACTCTGGGAGGGGGCCTGGAGGCCAATTAGGTTGACTTAATGGCTTTCCCCATCTACACTGGCTTAAGTCGACTTAAGAAGGTCAATTTAAGTGTTAAGTTGACCTTAAGAGGTGGTGTTATTAAATCGACTTATGGATGTGCTTAAGTTGACTTAATAAAAGCCCAGTGTGGCCGCAGGAGTCTGTAGGTCAACTTAACCTTCCTTAAATTGACCTAAGGCTCCAGTATAGATGTACCCTGGGTAGCTAGTTAGGATGGTTTTACACTGGTGAGCTGAGGAAAAAGAACCTTAATAGAACCAGGATCTGGTCCATCGATTTCAATAGCAATTGAGAATGCTCAGCACCTCATAGCAGACACTCATCACTTTGCAGGAACCAGCCCTGCATTTGCCTCTGGTAGTACAGAGTTAAGAACACTTTTTGCTTGTGCACCTGTTTTATATGTGGCAATCTGTAAAAAGCTGGAGGCTGCATAGTCTTTTTGGTCTTTGTGTACTTTGTGGCTGGATTCACTGTAGCTTTGGGGGCACAACTTCCTCCCACCTTTTGCACCAGTATAATGGAGGTAAGTGCAAATTTCAAGGTAGGGAATAAAAGGATTCTGTGTAATGCCTCCTCTGGCCTACCTGAATGATAGACTGTAACTCTTGGATTTTGGTCTTCATCATCTCATTCTCCCGCTCAAGTTCAAGAACCTGTTCCTTCTTGGGTCGGTTTTCAATGTCATTCTTCAGCTTCAGTGACTGGTTCCTCTCTAGTTTGCATTCCTCCTCCATTTTATTCAACCGATGCTTCAGCTGGTCAATCTAGGACACCCCAGGAACCAATGAAAAACACAGAGAGGCAAAGCTAAAAGGATTAGCCAAAATCCATTAAGCTTCCCTAAAAATGCCCTCACCTCTGGTTGAGAGCACATGAAACATGGGTTTCCTACCCCTGGTTAATTCCCAAAGTTTAAATAGTTCAATATAGTGCCAGCATAGTATGCTCTGGGATAAATCCACCATGAAACTTTAGTATATACTTGAATAAATATTGCAATAAACTATTTCCAGAGGGGTAGCTAGGCCAGCTAGTTCAGCAGAACAAACAAGGAGCCTTGTGGCACTTTTAAAGATTATCTAAAAGTGCCAAAAGCCCAGTAAATAAATTTGTTAGTCTTTAAAAGTACTGCAAGACTCCCTGTTTGTTCTTCCAATAAACTATTTATGCTGAAAAATGTTTTTCCCCTCTCTCTAGGCTAGGAAGTGCCACCCATCACTAAGAATCTTACACTAACCCTTGGCCTACACTTACCTGGAAATTCAGCAGCAGTCAACAGGCGTTATGCAAGCTACACAAGGTAGCTTGTTTTTTTCCTTCTATGTAGTACTTCATTGCATTGTGCCATTTGAGGGGGTAATTTTAACACACTGACTTACAGATTGATTGATTGAGCAGGTCTCCACTGACCACTTAATCAATCTGGAAAGATTGATGTGACAGCAGTGAATTTGCTATCTTTAGTGAAGACGTGCCACCTCACCTTAGCATACATTTCATTATGCCATGAGCCTCTACCCTCGATGAGCAAAGCAAGAACAAGTTCTACACACCTTTGGCATCATTGAAAATATAATTAAACCACATTGCCTCCTCTATCTGTGATTTACAGCCAAACTAGTCCAGAACATCTTCTACCTCTAGCTGTAGGTCCCGGCTCCTCATCACAGCCATGTTCTTCTCTTCACTCAGCTGGGCATATCTCATGGCTAGGTTGTAGTTCTCATCCTTCACCTTAATCAGCTCATCATTGTAGTTGTTCCTTTCCTCCTTCATCTTGTTGTATCTCTCCTGGAAGGTCAGCAACTCCATATTGTTCAATTTCAGCTGCTTCCTCTCATCCTCCAGCTGGCGGGACTTGGCCAAGAGTTCACAGCGCTGCACATCCTTTGTCTTGACCTGTTGCTGTAGCTTAATGATTTCATTCATTAGGAAATGGGTGAGGCCCTCATGTCCCTCCTCCACTGAAAAGAATCAAACAGCCCATCAGCTCCCAAGTCCATTGCGCTGGTTTGGAACAGGTTACTAGTAATGTGGATTTAAGAAAATGTGGTACAGCACAGGTGGGGGACAAACAAATGCATAAACATACACAAAACACACATAGAATGAGATATATAAATAGTCAAGCACACTAACAGATGCACAAATACCACACATATATAGTACAATCGTACATACGTGCACTCCAGCACACACCGATTCACTACACACAGACACACATATATTTATATTCATGTATTTATACGTTCAGGTCACAAACAGACCTCACATGAAGTTGTATATGGACACTCAAAGTCACCTACAGAATCTTCACACACATTCTAATATACAAACACATATACTACAATGTTACGCACACACATACACATGCACCTTTTTTTGTGCCTCAGGGAGCAGGTCTTCCATGTACACCTGTTGGACCTGATTCTGGTTTCAGTTACACTGGTGCAAATCCCTAGTATTGCTATTTATTTCAACAAAGCTACTCCAGATTCAAACTAGTGTAACTCAGATGAGAATCTGGATACCATTTCTTTCCTTGAGGCACCTTGTAATGACTATCATTCTAGAAACTGAGTCAGACTGGATAACACTCTTGCCAGAGCTCTTTGGTTTCACTCCAACAATCAGGGGTGTTGCTTTCGCCAACAGGTAAATCAGCACTAGCTCATACCAAGCTAGAGAGAGGGAGAGACTTTGAATCTGCTACCACCAGTCACTAGCCCTTGTTAACATCTCTCATCTGAAAAAACATCAGTCTTATCTTGTATCTTGAATATACCCCATATTTTCTCATGGACTGATCCTACTCACCAACAATAGTAGAAAATCTCCGTGTGGGCTCCTTTCCCGTCACCAGTTTGTAGAGTTCAGGATAATAAAACTCCAGGCTCTCTAAGAAAACTACATAGCCCCTTTGTCCCTTGGTATGAAGGATGTCCAGCAGGCGGCCTAGGGACAACCCAAAAATAGCGCAATGAGAAAAGACACGAGAGTACTGAGAACAGAATAATCAGATACCGTATCCTGAAGGCCAGCTTTGTTCCAGATTAAGTTGTCACTGACACATAGACACACTGTGGAAAAACCATTCTTGTCATACTGCACCCAGCTGATCTCATGAAGCTATGCCATGCATCCTCTGTTTTTGTGTGGGCTGTTCCTCTGAAGGAATGGGGTAAGGGAAGGTAGAATTTGGAACTGAGCCTTTGAAAGACAGTGGTATTCATCAAAGCAACACTGTAAAGTAATGAAACATCAGAGTCATGAACCTTTCCACAAAAAAACTGTTGCTCAAATCAAAGGGGCACTGCTCACCAGCACTTTGGTATATTGACAATGAGACCTGGTACCAATATGCAATGGTTTTTGCTGGTCATACCTGAAACATACTGGCAAAGCTATGTGGAATGAAAACTTGTTGTGCACCAGTCTGTACAACAGTGGCTTGGCTATTGTCACTGTACCAAACAGCTCTTCATTTTCATGAACATAAAATGTTTCACAAAAATCTCAGCTTAAAAGGAACCAAAAGCCTTTCATAGATTTTAATTTAATGCAGGGGTCATGTCAAATCCAACACAGGCAACGCAGCACGTAAATGGGGGCAGTCTTGACCATTTATGAAAGAATTACCTGCTCGGTTAATTTTGGAGAGTAGCATGTGGGAGTTGAGCACCTCGTCCTCATCTTGCTCGTCGATGATTTTACACTGACGCAGATACGGGGTCAACTTGGCTGGATTGATGTAGCGGCTCAGCATGTGCCGATTGCATTCTACATTTTCCCATAGGGCTTCCTCCTCATCTTTCAGTGTCTCTAGGCAGTCATCCATTTCTGGCTCTGCTCCTTAGCAAGGGAAACAAATCAGCAAATAAATATGAAGCACACTGACTCAGGAGGTTTTCAGTCCTGTTTACCATTCTGAGCTGCCCTGTCACGTACAATGAACTTGAATGCAACATCTCAGGAACATTGATATTACCCGATATTAAAATGGCTTGTGCTGAAGTGCAACCTGTCTTCAGCTCAGCTGAGAAGTGACAGCTTAGAATGGTTCTATTTAGACTCTGAACGATTACATATTGCTTAAGAGAGGCTTCTGTGGCCCAGTTAACTCTCTGATGGTCTCTGTAAGTAAATTGGGCTTGTCTGAAAGCCCAGTGGCTTGTAATTTGAGATCTGTGGTTTGGGTTTCTAGCTGGCATTCTTTCAGGGAGTAAAGAAACCCAAGAGACAGCCAGCTGTCTTGCAGAGTTTGCAGCTTGGCAGGAGTGGGTCCATGGGTGTGGCCAACATGTCATCACATTTAGCTACTGAATGAGCATGTGCAATGCAGTATAAGCCCCCCCCCGCAGCCCCAACCCCAACTTCAACAGATTCAGGCTGGCAGGAGGGTTTGGTGTCTTGGGCTTCTTTTTGGTGGGTTTGGCTTGTTTTGAAAGGTGGATCAGCTTATTTCTGCTTGTTAACTGATACTCCTGGTCAGAGAAGCCCCAGAATGAGTAATGGAAGAAAGAGGGGTGAATTTGCCAAGCTCAGCATAAAGATATGCAGTCACTAAACTATTGTGGAGTTTTCACTTTTCCCCACAGGTTTATCTCAGCCTTACAGATTTCAGCACATACTCTTACACATCTATCTGCTATGTGCAAGTGCACATAAAAGTGACTGCATCTGAATATCCCAAGGTAGAAGTATGCATGTACAAGTAGAGACATCTGCATAGCATCTGACAAAGTGAGATTCTCTCCCTTGAAAGCTCATGCGATAAATAACTTTGTTAGTATTTAAAAGGCCTGCAGGACTCCTTGTTCGTGTATCTGCATACTTTGGCTGTCAGTGAATAAGTACCTGTGTCTGTGTGTGCATGAGTGAATTTAAATATGCGTATACCACTGGAGCATGAAAATATTCTTGACTCATGCAAATGTGGCCACATATTTGAGCTGTTGCTAAGCGGCCCTCCTGCCAACTTCATGGTGACCAGCTCATCTAGGAAGGTTACAGGGCAGGCAACAATGAGGTAAGAAAATATGTACTGAAGTGTGTCAGTGCACAAGAAATCTTCCAAGTACCAGACAGGAATGTCAAATACTCTGAATTTTAAATGATTTGTAATGCACTCTAAGCTTCACAATCAAGTCAGGGTTGGACATTCTCGCTAGCTGGACTCAGCCTGTCTTTAAGATGGTAACAGCCACCTCCTATTATTATAATACAGTAGCGCCTAGAAGAGCCCAACCCAGACTACAAACTCACTTTATAAATACTTAGGCAGAGACAATTCCTCCCCCGAGGATCTTACAATCCAAGCAGACAGGACAGACAAAAACTGAAGGGTGGAAAGCAGCATTATCCTCATTTGGCAGATGGGGAGCTGAAAGCACCGAGAAATTTAGTGACTCGCCCAAGGGACTGTCCATAAATTAAATAACGCATTAAGGGACGAGTGTCTCCTTAATTTGCATGTTCGTTTCAGGGTTGCGAGTGGGTCTTGAAAAAAGTCACCGAAACTATGTTATAGAATTAACAGGCAACGCCTATGATCACCCAGAAGTCTGTGGCAGGAACTGGACCCAGATCTATAGGCCTTTCCACACAAGGCCTTCCTTCCTAAAGATCTGTCTGAGAAAAGAACTTTCACTGCACGGACCAAGACATGGCCTACAACCAAGTATTATAAATGTGAAAAATGCCACATGTGCCACGTGGATTGTGTGAACACCACAGATCCCTCAGATGGGGAAAGAAAAGGCAGTCATTCCTTCCAGAGTGCTCAGGTCAAAAATGTGGTAAACATTTTTTGGAGGGAACTAGGAGAAGGAAGTGCTATGGCCCCACTGCAAGACATTGCCAAAGCACCCTGTCCGGCCCTGAAATCACAGTGCAAAAGGAGGTGAGGCTCTACCCAAGAGGTTTCCTTTCCAAACATCAAATATCATATATCAAAGCCCTTAAAAAGATATAATGTAACAAGAATTTGATGTTCTCTACAAATGAGAGCAGAGTTCTGCTTTGTTAGACTTTTCTTAGTAGCTGCCTTTTAATCAGTAACTAATTAGCTAAAAAGCAATAAACTATTTTCCTTGAGCCAGAAGAGTTCTCTTCAATGTGTTATGATTTCCTCAGTGTCCTGTTTTAGGAACTGCTAAACTGCCTGGCTGAAATGAAATCCTTGGGCCAAGCCACCCTTTAGGTCTGTGAAATGCCTTCTAATTTGGCAGAACTAGAAATATGATGCCCTGTCTACATGAGAAAGGTTTTTCCAGAGTACATTTCAGTGCTCTAAGTCAGTGGTTCCCAACCTGTGGTTCGGGGCCCCCAGGGGGCCACAGACATGTTGCAGGGGGTCTGTGGAGCCTCTCCCTACCAGCACCGGAATCCAGCTACAGCCATGATTCTCCCTGCCAGGGCTGCCTCTCCCCGCCCATGGCCAGATCCTGGCAGGGGAATGGGGCCATGGCAGCTCCCCAGCAGGGGAAAGGACAGGGAGCCATAGCTGCCGCAGCTTAGTTCTCCAGTGGCATGGGCAACGGTGGTGGCAGCGCTGCTCACCAGCTGTCCCAGTGGTGTGGGTCAGTTTACATAATCAACCGGGGGGGCCGCAAAGATTTTTTTGTTAAAAAGGGGTCCCCACCCTGAAAAAGGCTGAGAACCACTGCTCTAAGTAATGCAGAATAACTACAGCGAAGAGTCCATATGCTACTTTCTTTTGCCTTCTGTGGTCATGTGGGAGCCTTTGGCAGTTCTTTCAGTGCCTTCCAAGGCCTTCCTTCCCATGCTGGGGATGGTGGTGAACTCCCTTGCAAAAATCCAATCCAGCTCCCCACAGTATGGGCAGGGAGGGGTAACATTACCGGAGGTTTTGTCCTGTCTCTTGCTAGAATCCCCTTGCTTTGTAGTAAAACAAACAAGGAGTCCTGTGGCACTTTTAAGGACTAACAAATTCATTTATCACATGAGCTTTCGTGGGTGAAATCCCACTTCATCAGATGCATGAAACGAAAGCTGCAGCATGTCAGGTGAATAAATAAATAAATACAAAGAGGGGTAAGGCACAAAGTCAGTTCAGTCTTTTTCTGCAAGCCAAACAAGTTGTTTTGATTCAAACGGTGTTGACCAACAGATATGAAGTTGAGAATGTAGTGGCATTGGTCTGCGTCTGAGGACTACCCCTTCTCTTCCTGGACGTGTTCTGCTAGATGCTTGTAGATCATGGCATTCCAGTGACTGCTGTTCGGATGGGTTTGGATATTCCCTTCTTATCAGAAGGCAAGGAAGTCCAGAAAGTCCAGATGGGAGCATGTGAAAGCATAGGACATAGCTGCTATATTGCACATGTAGCTCCAGGTGTGTGAACTGCAAAGCAACAGACCTGCCTGAGTGCTGGCATTTAAAAAACAAAACAAAACAAAACAAAAAGATGACATCTATTCAAAATTACTCCAGGCAGAGTTGTAACTCTCTGTTTCAGCACCCAGAGTGCGTTCTGATCGGAACATGCCCCTTGCAATTAGTGGCGCTTGGGGCCGGCAACACAAAACACACCCTTTAACAGAGTGGCTCTATTGAGCTGCTCCGGGGCACTTGCGGCAAAGCCCATTCACCCCCCTCTAATTACAGCTCTGACTCCAGGCAACAGAGAGAACAAAAGTAAGATGATTCAGATAGGTTTTCCTCAACCACAGAATGCCACTGGTCATCACCTATTCCCCTAAATTGAACCTCTCCAGCATATCATGAGGGATCTACCACCTATTCTTCAAGACGATCCTTCACTCTGTCAAGCCTTGGGAAGTAAGCCACTCCTTGCTTACAGATAGCCCTCCAACCTTAAACAAATATGAGCAACTATACACCATATAAGAGGAACACTAAGCCAGGTACTTATCCCTACTACAGGCCCCACTGCCAACTCTGCCCGCATATCTACACAAGTGGTGCCATCATGGGACAAAACCAGGTCAGCCACTCCATCAAGGGCTCATTCACCTGCTTATCTACCAATGTAATATATTCCATCATGTGCCACAAGTGCCCCTCTGCTGTATACATTGGCCAAATTGGAATGTCTCTGCTCAGAAGAATATATGGCCACAAATCAGACATCAAGAATGGTCCATTTCAAAAGGGATAGCCGTGTTAGTCTAGTCCAGTAAAAAAACAACAAGGAGTTGTGAGGCACTTTAAGACTAACAGATTTATTTTTTGCATGAGCTTTCGTGGGAGAAGATCCCACTTCCTCAGATGCTTCGAAGATGGATGAACTTACAGAAAGGAATGGTGACATTCAAAACCAGTAGGGGAACATTTTAATCTATGTGGACATTCTATAAACACGTTAGTTGCAGTACTTCAGTTAAAAAAATCTTCAAAAACAGATTGGAATGTGAAACTACAGAATTGGAATTCATATGCAAACTAGACACCTTCGTACTGGGTTTGACTAGAGATCTTGAAAGGCTAAGTCATTGCAAAAGATGATTTCCCTTTAATTACTCTTCTCAGTTCTTGCTCATAGCTCTTGCCTCCCTCTCACATACTGTTTGAATCAAAACATCTTGTTTACTTTGTGGAGATAGACTGCAGTTTATCCCTCTGGATCTGTTTGAATTAATGTTGTGACCTACCCTTCTTATATTTGCAGCTAGCATGCTATATTTTCCTCCCTGGGCACAATCCCATTTCATGCATGTGATGAAATGGGATTGTACCAATGGATGTTTATGTGATAAATGTGTTAGTCTTTAGAAGTGCCACAGGACTCCTTGTTTGTTTTGCTGAACTAGAATAAAATGGCTGCCCCTTTGGAATTAGTCACCGTACTACTTTGTGAACACCCAGGGCTATCTTTTTGCATCCAAAAACCGAGCATCCAAGATCCTTTGATTTTCGATAAATTTCCAGTGAACTCAAAGCTGGGACTCATGAGGAACAAAATAATCTCTTCTCTGGAGTTTACAACATCCCAAAATCTCTTCTAGCCTGCTGTGTGGAATCAGGAGCAACAACATTTTTTGCCGGCAGCTCCACCGGGACATCACTAAGGGATTCTTCCAGGAGATGATCCAAAGCAGAGTTCACTCAGCAGTGCAACTCTCATCACAGAAACATTTTCACAGGAAATTAAAAAAAAGACCTCTCCATCAAGAATCCCCACATCTAGGAATTAAAAAAACCTTCATTATCAATTAAGGATTACTAGAAATACCCAAGCCATTAAAAAAATCCAAGAGGAATAATCCTTCATCTCCATACAAGATCCTCAGGATTTCACTTGCGCGTTCTGTTTCTTTCTCGACTTCTCCTACCTTTGAAGTTCAGCCTGACAAACACCCTCAACTACTCTCAGAGCTGTTGTTTGGATCTGTTAGAGGGGTTAATCGTGAGTAAAATACAGCACTTTTTTCTCTTTAGGAGCTCCATGTTTTGCTTTGGTGGGATTCCTTAGCTTAAATTCTCCTCTGATTTACAAGAGTTGCCTGGAGTAACTCTACTGGTTTCCACAGAGTTACTTCAGCTGTTCACTGGAAAAATGGAAGGTGATTCTATGGCAGATTACAAGGTCAAAGACCAAATGTCTATTTAATTTACCATTTAATCTAATGGAGTCGGATTTTCTCCCATAAAAGCTCATGCAAAAAATAAATCTGTTAATCTTTAAGTGCCATGGGACTCCTTGTTTGTTTATTATAAATTAAATACTAATGAGAAGCTGGAGGCTTGCTGCTCTGGTCAAGAAACAGAGAAGGTCAACTGAAGTCCAATAACTACTAACAAATTCATTGCATTAATGGCTAAGAGGTTTATAAGAAGAGGTTTCCAAAAGTGCAAATACTTCCTACGTACCTGAAATGCATTATTCCTTGCCTCTATCCTTCCTTCCTCTGACACCTTTGCAGAGAAGCTGTTTTCATTTGAAATTAAAACCAATTAAAAATGACAGATTTCAGTGGCTTTGAAATGTGTAAAAATGTGTAACCATTTATTGCATCTGATCTCATTCTCTAGTCTAGCATCTCATTCCAGCACTTCTCAAGTTGTAACCTGACACCTTCAGAGGCTCTTGCGGGCATCTGTCACAAATCACAGGTGTGAAGACATAAACTTAGGCTGACGTGAACTGTGATTTGTCCAAGAAGAAACAAGACTAGCCACAGCAGTTAAGGAATTGCTGTCCCGCTGTTCCTTTCAGTATTTAGTATACAAGATATTCTTTAACGGCAGGAGATCTTAATCCAATAATAACCTCCAGCTAGGCCCAACTATTTCAAAGGTCTCAGTGCATTCAGAAGAATAAGAGAGAATCCCTTTTTACACTGAAAGACATATTCTCTTCTGCTCCCCCCACCCCCCTGGGACTGGCCTTTTCCTGGTTGTTCCATACAAATGCACCTTCCTACATGTTTGCTATTTTTTTTCTTTTTGTTATATTTTTTGACTGAACAAATCACTTCACAGTTAAAGCTCTTCTCTGGTCTCTCTCAGACTTCACACATTCGTATGTCAGTGTCTGCTTTCCACTGATCAAGGCAAAAAACCCTCCAGGCTTCAGAACCAGGGTTCCATAAAGCTCTCATCTCCAGGTCAGATCTAAAGCTCCATTTTCAGACAGATAAAATGCTTGGGATTTATTATTATTCTAACAACCCCCAGTGAATGAGTTTAGCTTTTGAAACCTGGGGTGTCTTAGTTAGGAGGAAGTCCAAAGGCAGGGAGTTTCTCTTAACAGTTCCAAGAACAGCAAGGAAAAAATCCTGTGGACAGAGGAGTTATGCTGCAGTTCAAGCAAGCATTGCTGTGAAAAAGCTCCCATGGCTGGTGCCAGACTTCCATTCAGCGCAGGCAGTGCTGAGAGCAGACTCACCATGGTGGTACAGAAATTAATCCCTCCAGCCCCTTACTCATTTTCATTACCTTGCTCTGAACTCTTGCCACTCTCAGTCCTGAGATGATCAGTACTAAACCCTGTTCTTTAGAACTGAGTGGAAGCACAGTGTTCAGCTATCTCTGTAGGTCATTTGGTTGTTCCTTTGCAAACTATGAAAAAAACACAGGGTGCTATGTGAAGGATGAGGAGAAGGAGGAAGAGGAAGTTTATTCTGGAAGTGGTGAATTATGTGCCTCCCTTAGACTTCCGCATTTTGTTCACAGATGTTCACACGATGGTGGCAGTTAAAAAGAAACCACAATACAGAAAATTCTCATGTTAACTGCACATTAATATAGAAACTGGGGCTTAGTGTAAAATACTAAGTAGATCAAATAAAAGCAAGGTTTTAAATAATACAAAAAAGAAAAGGGTCACATATCAAAGCTAACATTGTTAAGCTGGAACTAGCAAGCCATGTGCCTATGATCATCAGGAACACTGCGTTTGTTATAGTATATCTCATTCTCTTACTTTGTATGTTTCTTTAGCACACTAGGGACAGGAAGTTCCTTCCTACCATCTGTTTGTACAGCGCCTAATGCAATAAATCATCGTAATAATGACAGCTGAGTGCTTTTCTCACAAGCCGTGTCTTTGGATAGATGCAGCTTTGCAGTATCAGAGGAACATCAAACAATGACAAAAAAACACAATAAAAAGAGAAGGATTTAGAGCTATTTTTTCTCCAAAGGAAAATCTGAGTGTGAAATGTGATAGCGAAACCACTTCTTTTGTGTAAGGAACCAGAAAACCAGATTTGAGTCTTGCCCTGCCATCCGTTTTTCATATGGCCTTGGGCAGGTCACTGAAGGCCAGCTTTTCACATGTGGCCTCTAAATTCTGTGTTCTCAACTTTACACAACCCCATGTGGTTTCAGAAGTGCTGGGCACCAACAACTTCCAATGATTTCAGGCAGTGTTCTAGTGCACTAGTGAAAATCAGGCCCCTTTTATTTAGATGCCTAAATTTGGGCACAACATCCAAAAATTTTGGCCTCACAGGCATCTAAATTTAGACTCCCTAAATGAAAGGAACCTTAAATTAAAACCTGCTTTTGAAAATTTGAACCTTAGTCTCTTTGTGTTGCAGTGTCCCCATCCAAAAAATGAGGATAGCAATAAACAAACAAAGTCACAAGGCAGGATTCATCAGTACCTTGAACTCCCAGGATAGAAAGAGTAGGGGAATATTAATTATTATTACTACAGTACAGTTCTGAAGTCCTAAAGTATCTCTGAGAGGGTGAGAATATTGCTGGATAATCCAGCTTGAAAGTAGTTATGTGTCAGCTTCACATACTTTGTCTGGACACTGAAACAACCACTGCAATCAGCATTCCCTCTCTCCATCTGTAGGGGAGTCAACCAGCTGGCTAAATGCCCCAACGTCGGCAAAATGTAGAAGACATAAAATGCGAGACCAATGAAAAATAGAATAGAATGTTTTAAAAATTATGCTTTTCTATTAGCATAAATGTCTTCCATCTGCTTTTCTTACCTGTGAATCAGGCTGCTTTTTACAAATAACTTACACTGCTAAAGAGACCATTACTAGATTTGAATGGGATCCATGAGGTAGGACTGGGTCCTTGTCATAAGGCAGGCCACATTCCAGCCAGGAGAAGGTGAATAAGCTCCTCTGGTTTCATATGGCACCAAGCTGGCACGCCTGCGAAGTGTGTGCCAGCTCCAGCAAGTATGCTTAAAAAAGAAAGCTTGTCACAGGAAGGAGTGACAACCAGGAGGAAAGCTACTGTGCCTCAGAAGTAGCTGACTCTTGACACAGAGCATCTGCAAGGGAAACAGCTGACAAGCCTCTGCACCTACAAAGACTTCGTAGACCCTGGACAACCTCGTCTCGGTGGGGAAAGGACTGAAGGTCAACCTGAACCTGGGGGTCCATCTGTGCCAGACTCTCACATACAAATCAGACCTTCATAAAGGACTCAAAGGCTGAACATGCCCTTAAATGGGAGATCTCCAGAGTGGAGAATACAGAGAGTTTGGATTAACATTCCCAAATGGGGAAAGTGGAAGAGACTCAAACTGCCTTAGTGAGAGGTCCAAGCTATCCCTATACTCACTGAGTACACTCCAGAGGCATACTCATACGTCATTATCCCAGGACACAAGTGACCTGTCTGTTATTCAGTGTCCCTCTTGATCCACAATGGAACCAACCATCCTTCACTATCATTTTCAGTACACACCGGAGAAGAGCAGCAGAAGCAATCCAAACCAAACACCTGAACTGTGGCTCCGAATGCTCTGGAAGCAAACCCAACTCAAACTTTCACTCTTCATACTTATCACCCCTTCCTCAAGAGATGCAGACCCAGAAAAATAAAAAGGAGAAATCCACCAAGACACCCCTATATTCATAGTTTTGTCCTCATGAAAGATTAAAATAGTAGAATAAGCCCCTGGAGATTAGTACCTACTCAGGATCCTTGATCTAAGCAGCAGCAAACCAGTGGAATGGATCTCAGAAGAATTCTACTTAGTTCTCTCTCCAGTTGCCTTTAGTTACTTTCCCAGCTGACAACAGAATCACTTAAAACTCAGTCCACCAAAAGTGAAGGCACCGTGGGTGGACAAAATGAGGATCAATTGTTACTGTCAGTGCATATTATTACCCAGTAGTGGCGTGGCACCTCACAGTCTAAAAAAGATGACATGCATTGAAGAGAGAACCCTGGCAATTGTTCCACATGCCACGATAATCTTGCTTAATTGCTGAATAATCCACACGCTTGCTTACTCCTTTAAGATTTTTATCTGTTATTTGAGGTTGCCGGGGAAGTTCCATCTCTCTCTTTAATCCATTTTGTGGAAGGATATGTTGCTCCTTTACTGAGAACATTGGATTGTCCTTTGAGATGTTGTTGTGGAGCTCATGTATTCTCCTAATCAGTGCTATAATATTTAGTATGCTCCTGTAGTGATGTCAGCCCGGTATGAAATTAAGATCCATGTTTTCTGCAGTGCTGTCCATCTGGTAAGATACCTGGGGTACAGGGTAAACCTACTGTGCATTCCTCAAGTCTGTTAGCGTTAGACCGACAGAGTTTTTATCAAGTTCTCATACAGGAAGGAAAATGACTAATTTTGCCTGAACAGCGAAACCCACAATAGACTGTGATAGCCTTGACAGGCATCATCCAATCAGATTTGCTTGCAAAACACATATTACCAATAATAAAAACACAGAAAATGGAAAAAACCCGCCTTCACAAACAGCGTGGCACAGGTACTTAGGCTTCTTTGCCATCCTTTCTCTCTGTGTGTGTTCTCTCTTGTATATGGGTGTTTCTCTCTCACCCACCACCATAGCAGCTGAGCTCTAGTGATGTAGGGACTAATTGCGAAAAATACCTGTGAGTGACTTAGGAGCCTATGTCCTATTTTGAAACGACTGAGGCTATGTCTGCACTTAAACAACAAAACACAGCTGCCGCTGGGCCACTGCAGTGCATCAGTGTGTGTAGACACAACACTGGAAAAGGTTCTCCCATCGCTGTAGTTAAGCCGCCTCCCCGTGAGGCAATAGCTAGCTCACAGAAGAGCTAGCACTGTCTACATCAGGGATTAAGTTAATGGATTTTTCACTCCCCTGAGGTGCAGCTATGCCAACAATTTCAGTGTAGATCACCTTTAAGTTAACTAGGCACACATACAGCTCTGCAGTGCATCTAATGAAGATGCTCTATGGGCTAATGGGAGAGAGCTCCCCTGGCAGCATAATAAAACCACCTCCACATGCTCTCCCCCTCTGACGTAGCTCTGGTCACATCGGTGTCTACATTGGTGTGGAGTCACGTCTCTTAGGGAGTGGCTTAGTCACACCTCTGAGTGACATGAGCTATGCCAACATTAAGTTGCAAACACAGCCAGAGGCACCTAAGTGTCTAAATCACTTTAAAAAATGGGATTTAATTGAGGCTCTTTAGAAAGCATTAACCATAGAGTTTGTCAATACATCCTGAGAGAAAAAGGAATGACTAAGATGGTGAGCAGGTCAAACCACTTGACAAATTGCAGCTGAGGCGGCTAAGGTTGGATATTAGGAAAAATGTTCTCACTAGGAGGGTGGTGAAGCATTGGAATGGGTTACCTAGGGAGGTGGTGGAATCTTCATCTTTGGAAACATTTAAGGCCTGGATAGACAAAACCCTGGCTAGAATGATCTAGTGGAGTGTTCCTGCTTTTAGCAGAGGGCAGGACTAGATGACCTCATGAAGTCCCTTCCAACCCTGATTCTATGAAGTGTCTGAAGACCACAGCGATAACTAGGCAGGGCAACCAGGACAAAGCCCCAGGCAGCAAATTTTAGAGGGTGCAGGGGATGCATCCAGCTCTCTGTGGCTGCTGGGGATGGAGCCGGCTCCTCACCATC
>ML682016.1:3715436-3848573 GCA_007922195.1 Podocnemis expansa | reverse complement strand
TTTTTTTTTTTTTTTTTTTTTTTTTTTTGCTGGACTAGACTAACATGGCTATCACTTTGGAAATTGACACTATTTAGGAGCCTCTAGAATGCTGGTGCCCCTTGCCACATGCCTCATTGGGAATCCAGCCCTGCCCCAAGGCAATGCATCTGGTCAGTCATGGAAAACAGTACTAAAAATGAGCAACATTCCCCTCAGAGTGGTACTACTGCAGGGCTGATTTTGGGCCATTGAGGATTTCCCAGGTGAAACAGGATCTTGTTGTCCTCAGCCTGGCCTAGACAAGAGAACTCACATCTCTGCTGTTTCTACAGAAAAGTAAACATTTTGTAATGCTGGCCCAGAACACTGTTAGGTGTGGAGCTCTGACTGCTGGCAAAGTCAGTAAGAGCCAAGTGAGCTCATTTTGTCTTTTAAGCAGAGGATCATATAGTGCTTTACACCACCATTTAACTCTCACAAACCCTCCATGGGGCACATTATGCCCACTTTACACACAGGTAGACAGAGGAACACAGTGAATTGGTGACAGAGTCAGGAATACAATCCATGAATTCCAGTGCCCAGTTGTCCTGCTCTAATCACTGTACTGCCCTCCATTTCTCATCACATTTTGTTTCCCAGCAGAGATGGTGACCCCTCTGTATATCCTAATGAACAACAAAGGATAACAGCTTATATCCCGGGCTCTGTTTTCACCCTCCTCTTTGCAGACAGTAATTAAAGCTGAATCTGAGCAAGTAAAAAACAAAGAAACCACCTACCCGCTTTGGCATCCCGGGCATCCCTATCAGTTGGAATTAACCCTGTCTGTTTCCATAGCCTGCCTGTTTAGAATTGTTTCTTACCAGCTGAGGATGATGGGGAAGAGTCTGGAAGAGTGATCACACACCAGGAATAATGAAAATGGAGTTAGCAAAGACAGAGGTGACTTTTCAGGTTTTCGTTCTCCAGCAGTGATTAATATGAAGCTTTTTACATGCTAATGTTTTCCTGCCTGCTGCCAGTAATAAATAACCAATATGCTTTAATGTCTAGTTATTATTCATCCCTTTCAGATATTTGGATTTTTGATTCTTTGCTGCAGCTCAATCACATCGAATTTCTTTAACCAGGACAGCTCCATTAAGCTTCCTCTCCAAGGACATCCTGGTGGGACTGGTGACAGTAATGGATAACATGGCACACGAATGAAGAAAACTACAACACAAAATATTACTAGCCATGGGGAAACATAAGAGGAAACTCCAATATAAAACAAGTACAAAACTACATTTAAAGTAGTGCTAGGAATGTGACACAAGCCAATAAAATTAGAAAACTCACAGTTATGTCTGACACTCCATTCTGAACTTGCTCTGTAATGTCTAAGCACAACCACAAATACATTATGTTACTTAATCATTGTTTGACATCCTTACAATACCCTGATATAAGGTGGTGAGTTAAGAATACAATGGCACCATTAACTATGAATCTCCTTGGGATTTTTCTTTTAACTCATTTGTCACAACTTTACTTCATTAATTTTTCATCTTTTCAGAGATTTATTAAAAAAAAGACAGAAACAAAGGATAAATTTTAAAAAGCACCTGAATAACTTAGAAGTCTAAGTTCCATTCTCAAACTGTTAGGCACCAACCTCCCAATAGGATTCTCCTTAAAATAAATGGGACATCAGAGCTTAAATCACTTAGGTGCTTTTGAAAATTTTATCCCCAAAAGCTGATTAGTGGAGACTTATTTCTAGGATGCTTGTTTTGCAATGTTCTGTCAATCTTCCCCAGTCCTAACCTGCAAAGCTTCTTCTGTACCAGTGCTGGTGAGGACCTTGCAAAACTCAGATTGAATTTGGCAGCTTCAGATACAGGTAAAGTAGGCTTATAAAATTTGCAGCTGACACTAAAATGGGAGGGGCAGAAAATGCTTTGGAGGACAGGATTAGAGTTCAAAATGATCTGGACAAATTTGAGAATAGGTTTGAAATCAGTAAGATGAAATTCAGTAATGACAAATACAAAGTACTTCACTAAGGAAGGAAAAATCACAATGCATATCTACAAAATGGGGAATAACTGGCTAGGTGTCATAGTACTGAAAAAGCTCTGGAGTTAGAGGGGTTCGCAGATTGAACAAGAGTTAATAAAGTGATGCAACTGCAAAAAAAATGTTCTGGGGAGTGTCAATAGAAGTGTAGCATGTGAGACTTGGGGAGTAACTGTGATACTCTGCTTGGCACTGATACTCAGCTGGAGCACCAGTGCGAAGCACCCAGGTGCCTTCGCTTGGAGGACTACATCCAAGTTTGGATGCCACACTTCAGGAAAGACTTGGATAAACTGGAGAGAGCCAAGAGAAGTTTAATAGAAAAGATAAAAGGTTTATAAAACCTGACCTGTGAGGAAAGGTTAAAAAATCTGGGCATGTTTAGTTCTGAGAAAAGACCACTGAATGGGGACTTGATAACAGCCTTCCAGTATATTAAGGACTGTTAGAAAGAGCATGGTAATCAATTGTTCTCTGCGTTCACTAAGGTCAGACAAGAAATAATGGGCTTATTCTGCAGCAAAGGAGATTGAAGTCAGATATTAGGGAAAACTTTCTACCTATGAGGGTAGTTATAGTCACTGCAGAATCCTCACCATTTGAAGCATGACTTGGACAAACACCCACCAAAGATGGCCTAGAATTACTTGGTCCTGCCTCAGCACAGGGAGCTGGACATGATAACTTCCAGCCCTGCATTTCTATGATTCTATCAGCAGTCAAAATTTCAATTTCTTTTCTTTTTCACAAATCAGTCATGGGCTCTTTAAAAACCAAGTTCAGCTACATCTGAAATTTAGGCAGGTGGAACCTAGATATCAGAAAAAGAAAGAGAAATGAAGAATGTTTACAAATTATCCACTTTTATTCAGAATGGAGTTCTGTCCCTTGCTTGTCTCAAATAGCCACTTGTAGGCCCAGACATCATCCCACAAAGGAGTGGTGACACTTGTCATTTAACAGGCATGAATGCCATTTCACTATAGACAACATTAGAAAAATGGCTTCAGGCTGACACACCATCAGGTTGTGATTTAGCATTGCAACATTGTAATGCTGCAACTTTGAGTAATTGTGCCTTCCACATTACAGAAAGAGGATCAGAATCTGCTCGCTGAACTTTCTGACAACCTGACAGCCCCCAAAGTGATAGTTAAAATTCCCATTGTTTCTGCCCAGATCATCAGCCACTATTCTATCATTCTCTGATTGCTCCCTGGAGTGGAAAGTTCCATCGTTCCATAGGTGTACCCTCAACAGTAATGCATGTCATGGGCCAACATACACTCACTCACACTTGTGCAAGCCCCAAATTCAATGACATGCATGTCTAGAACTGTCACCCACTTAACTGGATGGCTCCCCAAGTGATACGACTCATTGTTACAAGTCCCAATGGAGGCAGGAGAGCCATACAAACACCAACACATACAATAACTCTCCATGTGGAGATGCCTCAGAAGTCCCATCCTCCCTTCTGACTGTAGAGTTTCAGGTTAAAAGAAACTGATTCAGTGTTTCCAGCCCTACAGGAAATGTAAGGCTCCTTTTTTTTCCTATAACAATCAACGCAGGAGGAGGAGCAGAAGAAGCAGCAGCAGCAGCACACTCTTTGTGACTTGAAACAAGAGTTTAAATAAACACTTTGCGTTTCACATTCCACCAGCATCTTTCATAGCAATTACTGCAAAAGGAGGCACAACTGTTCCTTGTAACCAGTGAAATGAGTTTGATAATCTCAACCACGTGGATCTTTGTCCATATTACAAAGCCATCACAGACTGACAGAACTGCAGTTCTTGGTTCAGGAGAAGCCACTAAATAGAGATTACAGTGTGCATGGATCATGGCCTGGAATGAAAGAGTTTGTTCTTGAGGCAGTAGTAAGATGCAGTGGTAGAGTTTTGGAAGGACCCACAGAGTGCTGCAAATAGAAAGGAAATAACACTATTTAAAAAAGAAAATCCCACCACACAGATCTCACACATCTTACTCCAGCTGTCAATGAAAGGTAAATACATATCACTGATGATCTTACAGACAGATTTGAAAGCCAAAACCTTACAAATGATTTTAGAACTGCTGTAATCTTTCAGCTGATGATGATCACAGGAAGAAAATGTAATCATCAGTTGCAGTGCCATTCAGAAGTGAAGAGAATTTGGGACAGTTCTGTAGAAAAACACAGTAGAGCAACTTCAGGTGTTTTCCCAGTCTACTTGTGCTCAAAATTCAGAATTTACAGAGAGAAGTATTTTAAGAGTCTCTTCATTGCTGTTTCTAATCTTTATGAGACTAACTCTTCTGTTTAAATGTAGAAACAATATCCAGAAACCCATTAAACAAACCCATAGCCATTAACCAATCTAGCTGTTCACAGTGACATATTTTACAGTGATCATTATGGAAAAATACTTTATGTTTCACACATTTTTTCAGAATTAGTTTATAAACCTATGTGCTTACATACACACACACCAAAAAATGGGAAACAATCTGTTAGTTGCTAATTGCATTCACATACATACCACCACCATATAGCCTATTCCTGCATTCATGTAGCAAATATCCTATTTTGTCCACATTAATGAGGGAAACTTACTCAGCAACAAAGGACCCAGTCCAGTGCCTACTGATTTCAACAAGCTTTGGACCAAAGTCTGCTTCTAAACCCCAATAAGATACATTAAGGCGTACACATTTTTTTCACAACTTCATCCAGTTTACTTTAAAATGTTACTATTTAAGAGGGTTCAGAAAACAGCATATTTGTGCAAAGAGAAAGTAAATTTGACTATGCCTAAACAGACTTTAGAGACCATAATCCAAGCATCTGTCATTGCTTTATCTATTTACTTTACACAAAGCTTCATTTACTGAAGAAATAAATACTAAGCCTGGAGTAATATTCAGACAGTAATATCTATATTTACCCTTAAAACATTTAGTTTGACATTTCTGATAGACTTCCTCTGATATCTGACACATTCCTCTTTCCTCTTAAGTTGCTTCACAGATTCATTGCAGCTGATAGCCTCAGAAAGTAATGTCACATACAGCTGGGAAGGCAGATGAGGTTTAGAGGGGCTTTTACAAGAACTGTCTCATGGCTGCACTTGCACAGGAACTGCAGACATTATGTCCAACAGGTAACAGTATTATCCTTTATTTTCATGAACTTTGAAAACTTTGCAAACCAGTTTTTTTCTTTTCTTTTCTTTTTTTTTTTTTTTAAACTATAAAAATGGAAGAGTCCTATCCTGCAGTGATACTTAAAATGCAGAATTCCCTACTGATTTCAGTAAATAGGTTTGCATCTGGACTGATAACAGGCTATGGCCATCCCTAAACCTGAAGTCCAAATGGCAAGAGAATATGACAATATGGAGGGGAAAAGATGTCTAGATTTAAAGTAAAATCTGAAAATCCCTTTTAACTTTAACTGAAGCCATTGTGACAATCCTCCAGAGAGAAATAAGGAGTCCATGGCACTTTTAAAGACTAACAAATTTATTTATTGCATGAGTTTTCAGACAAAGCGGGATTTTCTCCCAAGACAGTCCATGCGATAAATAAATTTGTTAGTCTTTAAGGCTATGTATTCACCTAGAATCTTAGTTCAAACTTGGTTAGTCTGAACTAAGTAGTTTGAAAGTTAGTTGAAACTAAGCATTTTTTTTTTAGTTCAAACTTATTTTTAGTTCAAACTAAAAAAGCATGGCTAGTTCAAACTAAAAATTAGTCTGAACTAAAATAAGTGCTTAATTCGAACTAACTGTTAGTTCAGACTTATTTAGTTCGAACTAGCATGTCTCCATTGGACTAGTTTGAACTAAAAATGCAAATTAGTTCTAACTAAGCAGTTAGTTAGGACTAACCAGCCAAACTAATTAGTTCAAACTAAGCTTTGCTTAGTTTGAACTAAAAAATTGAAGTGACACGGAACTCCTGGTTTGTTTTGCTTAACACAGCCACCCTTCTGGCACCCCAGAAAGAAGTAATTCACCAACTATATCTGGGACATGTAATATGTAAAATGGGTATAACCCAGTTCTACCCAAACAACAATTTAAATAGACTGACATTGTTTTCCCTTTTTATGTGCAAGGGGCAGAAGTGAGGAGAGCAATGGGCAGAGAAAAGTGACTGAGGAAGCTAGAGCAGAGACACTTTTTATTACCTTGTTGGATCTCTGCCATAGCTAGCAATCTTATAAATCTTACAGCAACCATTATAACTCCTGAGCCCTTGAACAAATCACAAGCAGAAAGGTTACCCTCCTGAAAATATTCGCCTCCATTAAAACTACTGACCCAGACAGGAGGGTGAAGGCAGCATTTATGAGAAAATGCTGGGGTGGGAGAGATGGAGGCTGTTTTACGTGCATGTTTGTAAAAATCCATCATCTGTACTGAACATAAAAAAGAAGAAAAAAGTACGTCTAAGAACAGGGACTGTAGTTCAGCAAGCAGGTGGCACACTATGAGCCCAATCCAGCTTCTGCTGAGATCTTTGGCAAAGCTCCTATGGTGAAGTCCTGGCTCTATCTAATATGGCAAAATTCCCTTTTGATTTCAGCAAGGCTAGGATTTCGCTCCAAGTGATTAGATTACCAGGTCTTTAGGGGCAGGGGCGGTCTTTTAATTCTGTGTTCTTATAGCACCTGGCACAATGGAGACCTCGTCTATGAGAGGGACTCTCAGCAGGGCAGATCACTAACTTAACTCACTAAGTGGAAAGCCTTGATTGAAGGTCTTCTCTACACTATATAATGAGTGAGCTCATGTTAGGTCAACTTACAGCCACCACATTGATGACTGAGATGGCTGATGTCTACGCTACCTTCCTTGAGTTGGTGGTGTGTGTCCTCACCAGGAATACTTTCACCAAATTAAGATGGGCAGTGTGGAGAGCTGATCCACCAGTCTCTCAATGCTGCTGGCAGCTCCCTGCCATGAGCCCAGGTCCCCAAAAGCTCCTGCTGGGCTGCCCCCCCACTCTCCCTGTTCCTCACAGGAGAAGCCATCAGAGTTTCTCAATCCTGAGAGAGCAGGGTCCAGGCGCCCTGGTGTCTTGCCCCCTGCCCACTCCCCAGGGCAGCCTTCAAACTGGATCCATCTACTTGGAGCTTCTCAGCCCACTACCAGCTAAGAGTGGGCTCCAGCCCCTCAGTTCTCCTGGCGAATGGAAAGAAGCTGGATTTAGTTGCCCAGTTTTCTTGTCAAGTTCATGACTCTGCCAGAGCATTTCCATTAGAACTGGTACATCCTTTTGCTATCCAGGACACTATAATGAACTATACAGTTTAATATTTTTAGATTTACTAATTCTATGTTTTAGAGAATTAGAAAGTGGTGAATTGTATATTATTTACTACTCTTGTCCCATGTTTATAAAGCTTGACCTCAAAAGTTAGAACTGGAGGAAAAGATCTTTCTAAACAGAGAAAAGCAACCTTTAAATTCAAGTTTTTGATAAAACTTTTCATGGATTCAGCATATTTATTTTTAATTTAAATGTCTGAAGAGATTCCAATAGGTTTAGCCTTTGACATATTTTGTATTACATTAAATTTCATTTTAAACAGGTCTATTTTTAAAGACAAAAAATATAAATAGCAATAGATTTTTTTAAAAAAATAAATAAAAGAAAACAGAAAAAAAAACAGACTGTAATCCATTTTGGCTCCTAGGCACCATAATAGTACAAATTCTACATAATAATTTCCATGGTGCAAGAGCCAGCGTCATGCTTTTGACTTTGCTGTACTCCCAAATTTACATAATCACAGATCTTATATAATAAGAGACCTAATGGGCCAATAGCCTTCTAATTTACCATGCAACGCTTGTGATGTCACTGAAGGTTGCGGCTCCATGAGAAATGCCCAAAAGCAGAGAAAAGATCCACATTTCACACAGAAGTTTGAACTAGGACAAAAATAGACTTGAGGCAGCTTTTATAAAAGGGTTAGTTTGTTTCCAGTTGGAAAGTGATCATCTGTCAGAGCTCCTGCATCTATCAAAACATTTTTTTTTTTTAACAGCAGGAGTGCAGGAGAAGTGAGAACAGGGGTGGTTGTCAGGGGAACAAAAGAAAATCAAATGGAGAACTTTATTAAAAGCTGACCATAGTATCTTTTTAGTATTGTTTGACCTAAAGCAGTGGTTCCCAACCTTTTCCTTTATTATGCAGACCACTATCATCATCAAAACCTTTTGCAGACCACTCTGTAGCAAGCTGTTTTAAACATTTTTAACATTGCCTATGGCTGACAGGAGTCAAACATATATATCAAGGGGTATTAAAATGCAGCTACTTCTAATAATTTATTATGTCCACTCACAAACATATTGCACTCGTCACAGCACATTTACCTGCAGTTATTATCTCTCTCCTCTACTCCTACAGACCACCTGCAGTATGTCCAAGGACCGCAGGTTAGGAACCACTGACTTAAGGAAACTCTTGAGCTCAAAACAAGCAAGAACTCCTGGGGCACTTAAAGACTAACAAATTTGTTTGTAACATGAGCTTTTGTGGGAGAAAATCCCACTTTGTCTGATGGGATTTTTCTTCCACAAAAGCTCATGCAATAAATAAATTTGTTAATCTTTAAGTGCACCAGGACTCCTTGCTTGCTTTGCTGAACTAGACTAACACAGCTACCCCTACGAACTTTGTTGTCAGTGTCTGATGTGTTTTTCTAATTCACCAAAACCATAAGTGCTGTTTACCACATGGAACACTGCATTCTGGGGGTGAAATTCTCCTTTCCATAACACTGTGGTAATGTTGCTGATATCAGGAGAGTTGCACTGGCAAAACCATGGAGAATTTGACCTGAGGTTTATGTGAAAACCAATAACAGACACAATTCTGCTTTCCTTGCATACCCAAGGGGTTTGGTTTGCATGAGGGGTCAGGATTGGGCCTAAAATTTGCTAAAAGTCTGTTGAGGCAAAAATTCAAGAATCTTTTATTATCAACGGCACACTGGAAATACCAGAAGTTTACCATTTTTCCAGCATTGGAATTGCTTATGGCAGGGACTGGCAGAGGAATATAGTTTATAGCAACCTAACCCCAAGTGTAGACACCGTTATGTTGGTGGGACAACCTCTCCTGTCAACATAGCTACCGCCCCTCAGGGAGGTGAATTAACCATACCAAGGAGAGAACTCTCTCTTGCTGTCATAGAGTGACTTACTTAAAGCAGCATGGCTGTGTTAATGCAGCATTTTAAGTGTCGACCTGCCCTATGTGTTTAAAAAGCAATTATCTGCTTTTCAACAAGAGTGAGAACTGGCCCAAATAGGAAAATGAAGACTAAGAGAAAAAACTCTCTAAATGCCTCCCTTTCATAAGTGGTCCAAATTGCCACGCTGCTTTCCCTTGCCTATGAACTGGCAATAGTTCTTGGTCATTAGAGTTACATTAGTTGGAAGAGTTTATTCTATGATGTGTCCAATGGAGATAAACTAACAGAGGTGCATTGAAGAAGACTATCGTTTTTTCATACATCACAGGATTTGTCATTCTCTTGTTCTGTGTCATCTCTTACTGGAGACAAGCATCATGAAAACGTCTTGGAGCAGACTAGTGCCCTGCTTCTCCGTTCTGGAGAAACTGTTCTCAGTGCAGGAAATTAGTGGAAGGGAAAGCAAAGGAGTTTTAAGACCCATATTGGAGCAGATCCAGGTATGCCACACAACAGTCAACAGAAGTTGTCCTGCCAATTCAGAACTTCTACTAGCTACAAAGAGTGTGCTTCCAAACTATTCTGGTCTCTAATGAAGCCACTCTCAGTAAGTTCCTGAACTGAATCCCAGCCAAGACCTTGTTGCCCCAGTGGGAGTTCTTCAAAGGCCAGTTACTTATCAAGTCCCCCACCCGGCCATGACTTCACTTCCTTCAGAGGGAAACTCTCTGCAATTGGAGGCCTGATTCCCTCTGACAATTGTACGGTACTCTCACAGTCCTTGGAGGATGATATAATGAAGAGGTACATGAGACATGCCAAGGCCTCACCAAATGTCATGTGTGGTGGGCCCCCCCGAACATGAAAAAGCCTAAAACACAAGATGGAATAATATGGAATGAATAAAATGGTGCACCTGAACTGATGGGAAGGAGGAAAGGTCCCTGTGAATGCAACAGCAGACAGCTAGAAGGAGAAACGAGGTGAGCTATCAAGACTGAGGAAGTGCAGAGAGCTGGCTCCAGGAAGAGGCTTCCTGGCATCTCCTATAGCAGTTGCTCTGTGGTTGGTGCCCAGAGCCCTGAATTCCCACATACACTTCTTAGCGACCAGCACCCTGTATGCCCCTCCCACCAGGTGCTGGTGCCCTGTCCTGTCCCCCACTCCAGAGGCTGATGCACATATTCCTGCCTTTTTCCCAGGCTACAGGTCTCCATTGGAAATCATGGTGTCTAGTATTTGGGAGACAGATCCCAGCTGTGCTGTGGAGTTCTTGCTGCTCTCTAGGGGCCAGACTGATCCTGTGAGCCTTGATGACTGCTCCAGCTCCTCCTCCTAATTCCCCTCAAATCTCTGTGAGATACCGTGGGAGGTGGAAAATATCAGTAGGAAGAAAGTGAAATATTGGGAGGTGGCTCTGTGTGTGGGGGGGGGCAAGTCTCCACCTCCACTCTTCCAGTTCTGCTGCCCTTGACTCAAAGAACTTCTCATGCCCACAAAATTAGCCAACAGACCTTTAGAAATAATAGCACCAGAGCTGGAGGAAGAAAAACAATTGATCTATCTGGGAGCCTGCGATAATATTCTCAATTTGTAGAAATTTTACTTCTCAAGAGGCCCACAAGTCAACAGGTGATAGAAAAGTTGGAATGCAGCTGTTGCGCATTCAGGGAGGAACAACGACTGACAACAGGCCATAGTTGGTCAGCTTTGCAGCCCCCACCACCCCTCCATCCACAAAGAAAAGGAACAACTGAGAGGATGGATTGCTAAAAGAATGCCGCAACACAATGACACCTTATTAGTTCTACTGGGATGCTGGGCAATTCCCTTGCCTTATGCTGAGAAATCTGAAATCTTAACAATTGTGCCAACCCTGCAAGTAAATCTTCTTAAATGGCCCTGATTTAAGGATGTGGGGCTGAGAGATGTACAAGTCTCAAGATGTCCTTTAAAGTCTCACAATCCAGTCGAATTCTTATCTGAGCTTAAGTCAGGAAGCAATATCAGCTATTGTCACTGGGTATGGCTTTCTCCCTAGTATCCTACATGTTTGAGACTGTAAAAAATTCTCAGAACAGAAGGAACAGGTAGCCTCTGCTGCTATTTCTAAACCCAGCTGAATTGTTGTGAGGTCCCAACAGCAATCCTACTTATGCCATTGTCTTAATGCAGAGAGACAAATTTATCAGAAAAAATCTAGATGTTTGAGATTTGATAATCCACGGGACTCAACAGGACAAAAACCTCTTCGAGGCTCAGAAGGTCTTGAGCAGAAGCTCTGCAGCCAGGAAGTGTATCTGCTTCCTTATTTCAATTAAGTTCGACAATCAGCTTTCGAAGACTATCACATTCTGTGATTCTTTACCATGCTTCAAGAACATTTTGAGCCAAACCATTCCCTTTCTGATCCTCCCACTCCCCCCAGCTCTGCTCCACCTACAGCCTGTAATGGAAAAAGAAAGCACAAACACAGCAGCACTTCCTTCAAATTTCTGCTGCACCACTGGGGATACAAAGGCACTGAGAAGGCAGCAGACAGTTGGATCAATTCCCCCATGTGGACTCTGCTCTAGTAAGGCAGCACAAGGAGCAAACAAGAAAAAACTGAGGAAGAAAAACTGGGGGACTGTGGGGGAGGGGATGGACAGGAACCTGTGGGAGGCTGGAAGAAAATGGGGGTGGGAGATCCAGGGAAACCTGGGCGAAGGGCAGGCCAGAACCTGGCGGGCAGAGGAAAGAAAGAAAGAAACTGGTAGGGCAGTGAAGAGAGATAAACAGTGGGAAGAGGCAAACACTAGGGAGAGAAACTCTTCAAAGGAAGCTGAATTGCTCTGTGTATGTCATGAGGAGGAAGCATGGATAAAGGGAGATATGCATGAGAGACAGTCACTGTGGGGAAGGTGGAGGCTGTTTGCTGTGCATTAGGGTGTATGGGGATGCTTTTATATGTGAAAGTTGGAAGAAACCTGCGTGTGTGTGTGTGTGTGTGTGTGTGAGAGAGAGGATTTTTGGAGGCTAGGGGAGCTTTTGAAACCAATATTGCAAGCACAGAAAGGTGTGAAGGGAGACAGCATGTGTAAAGTAATACTTTGAGTTGGGGAGGAAAGCAAGAACTGTGGGTGCATGCAAGACTGATTTTTGCACAGCAAACACCAAAATGTCTAAGGGACATTTTGGGAAGAGGATGTGGAGAGAGGGTAGAAGAAGGGAGAACACCGGGAGATGGGAAAGGGGAACAAGACAGAAAAGAATGTAATAAAAGAGGAGAAAGGAAGAGAAATTAAGAACTTGTGGGAAAAGGCACTGGCCACTGCACAGAAAAAAAAAAAAAAAAGGAAGGTGATGGAAAGAAAGACAGGAACAGTTGTTACATGATAAAAAAAAAAGTTTGATGGAAAATAGATGCAAAAAGATGGCAGAAAAAGTAAGAGGAGATTCAGCACAGTGAAAGAAAAAAGAGTGGAAGAAGTGAGAGGTACAACTGCAAAGCAAGAAAATGTTCAAGACATTTCATTCCTTAAAAAGGCATATCAATTCTCAAAACAAGTTTTAAAGAAGTGAGGGGAACAAAGCATACCCATTGAGAACAGAAATTTCTCCAGGGCCAATCCTGGTCAATTTCCTTCCCCACTGCCTGCCCTCCAACATCTGTTTTTAATTCCTGCCCCCTGCCCCATCCCCACCAACATTTTGGCATGTGCTTGCACCTGTGAATGATCTGTGCATGCAAGTGGAGCTTGAGCTGTTGATGATGAGAAAGTCTTTCTGCTAGCTCTGATCAAAGAGATCTTGGGGGGGGGGGAATGAAAGTGGAAGCTACAGTGTTCAGAACCAAATGCCGGCCCAGCTGACAGTGATGCGAGCTAGTCTGGCAAACGGTTGTTGCTTTCCTTACCTTGGGTGCTCATGCTGACAGTGATGTGAGCTAGTCTGGCAAATGGTTGTTGCTTTCCTTACCTTGGGTGCTCATGAGTGACCAGCTTCCTTGCTGTCTTGCCAATGGATTAAACTCACTAGGTAGCCTCCATGAGCCTGTCAGTATCCCTCTTCAGAAGCCCTGGAGAAGTGAACCATGCTCTGAGGTTGTGGGATGCAAGGGAATGGCAGGGGCCAGAGCCCAGCAGACAGCCAAGAGTCTAGGGACGAGAGGCTCTGGAATACAGGACGCAATGCACCCGTGTCAGAATGAGTAAGAGGCAAGACAGAAAGTAAGAAAAAGTGTGTCACTGGCTGGGAGGGGCAGAGAAGGAAAATGCAAAAACCTGACAGGAAACCAGATTCTACTAATCTGCAAAAGGTAAAAAAAAAAAAAAAAAAAAAAAAAGACCAATAAGAGCACCCTCTGCTCCCCTGTATAGGGACTGTGAGCAAAGACTTTTGAAAGCAGGTGGGAGCAGAGCCCCGAGGTGCGCACTGAAAGCTAACTTCTGCCTCAAAACCAGAAAGGGATTGGGCAGCCACAGCCCAGCAGTAGCAAAAGCACAGCTCCAACTTCTGGTAGAAGTATCAGGTTGCCTCTTAGGAGTATGCCTGAATCACCTGGGTTCACAAGGCAGCCTGTTCTTTTTGTCTGAAGGCAGACCTGGCAAAGGCACACATTATCAGTACCACTCCCTCCCCAGCAAGGTAATATCTCTTCCCTGCCCACTCCAGCCAGAGAGGGGAGGGGGAATGATGAACGGACCCTGTAACCTACAGTGGAAAAAAAATAATAAAAGGTTTCAAGAACAGCAGCTTTAGGAAGAGTTTTGGGGTTTCCAGCTTTTCCAAACATTTCAGAGGCTTGAGAGACATCCACCTTTTTAATGACTAGGATTATTATTTTTTAAACGGGGCAGGGAGGGAGAACACAATTATTTTATATTTAAATTAACACTCTACATGTTTTTTCAAAGAAGAGAAAAATCTCTTATCTGTTATATAGAGTCCTTATGCCCAAGATGATGTTAGAAACAGACACAGTGAGGAGCCCAAAATGTGTGGCTTTATTCAAACAGAGCCAACAAGAACAGCCAGCCAGCTAAACAGGTTCTACTTATATCTATTACTTTGGCAACCCACCATCTACTACTAAGGCAGCCCAATACACTGCACTGTTGACTTAACTATCCAGCAGGGTTTTCACTTGCAGAACCTCTGCAGGCTTGACCATGGACCAGCCCCACATACTGGGATCTCACTGAGCACCTTCACCTTCCAAAATGTGGAAAGATGCCTCTGATCATAGTCACAGCTGCAAGGAAAACAAGGACATTTACCTTCCCTTGTTGTTCTGGCCCCCATTCCCAGCACCACCCTTCCTGCCACTGACATCTTCCCCCAGGGATCCCAACACAGCACAGCTCACATCACCTCCTGCCCAGATCCCTTGGAATCTGCAGCCAGCACAGCCTCCAGGAGCAGCGAAATAGGAAAGTGTGTGAGATACCAGACCAGGAGAGAATTCAGAATAACTGAAAATGGGAAACACAAGGGACAAATGGGAGTCAAGGGACTGGGGGAGAAATTAGGAACCTGGCAAAGGAGGACGAGACCACTAGGAAAAAAAATTTTGCTGGAGAGTGGTGAAGCACTGGAATGAGTTACCTAGAGAGGTGCTGGAATCTCCAGCTTTGGATGTTTTGAAACTGTGGCTTGACAAAGCCATGGCTGGGATGATTTAGCTGAGCTTGGTCCTGCTTTGAGCAGGGGGTTGGACTAGATGTCCTCCGGAGGTCCCTTCTGACTCTAATATTCTATGACCATCCAGGAAAAGAATGAGGAGGAGAGAGAAGGGAACAGTTATTACACTATAAAGACAAATGCAGTTGACAGAAAAATAAATGTAAAAAGCCAATGGAAAAGAAACAGGGTGACCACAGGGGCAATCAAAACAGCCAAGTGAGATGGTATAGTGAAAAGAATGGGTGCAAGGGAGAAAACATGTTTAAAAAAGCTGTATTACTGAACAAAAAACAAATCCCCAATGAAAGCATTTTTAGAAAAGGAAGTAAAAGAATGTGCTGTGCTAGCAGAACTATATTTTCTTAGAGCAGCAACATGGCAAAGACCAGGCTGCTTCTCCTCCCCTCACCTCAACTTTAATTCTTCCTCTTGGCTTCCCAACTTTAGGTTGGCACCTGTGCCTCTTTGCTTGATGGCTGAGTGTTAGTTCCAGACGTTCAAACAAGGGGAGGGAACTGATGAGGGCTCCGACTGAATGGGAATCCTGTTCCCTGGTAAAATGCTATAATTAATTTAATAAAGACAGCAAGAACCCAAAGACAGAAGGATACGGAGCTCCTCACTTCCAGCCGAGAGTTGCAGAATAGTACAACACAACCCAGAGCAGCCCTCATTATAGTTTCCAGCGAGAGCCATCTTTTAGTAGACCTTTCACAAAAATTTCCTCTTCAGCCTGTGATAAAACCCCCTCACTGTGTGTGTATGCACCCACAGAGAATACTAGTGGGAGACTAAGCAGTGCTCCTCACCTGTATGTTTCCTTCTCAGAGCAGGAAGAAACCAGTGAAAGATAACTTGATGGGGTGAAAGTCACCCCCTCAATGTTTCTGCACTTGCTTAAAGTTCCTTCAGTCTCAGAGCCAGAGGTTTTTAAGCAGCAATCCCACTCTGCATCAATACAGCTGCTGCTGGAGTGATCTAGAGCATTAGTCTGGGTGCGTGTCAGAATGGCACTGAAAATTGACCCAATTTCACTTCCATATGGACATAGCCTAGCCAAGTGGTGTTGCAAACTGGTCCGTGGAGAATCTGTTCCTCTACAGCAGAATGCAGTGGAGTCTGCCAAGAAATTGACTTTTGGTAGCACTGACTCAGGCACTGGTGAATGGATTACAGTCAACAAGCAACTACAAAGGGAATGAATATTTAATATGGGCTCTTTAGTCCAGCAGAGGAAGGTGTAACATGAAGCAATGGCTGGAAGTTTAAGCTAGATAAATTCAGCCTGGACACAACATGAACATGTTTAAACAGTAACTAGCCATTGGAACAACTTACCAAGGGTCATGATGGATACTGACCATTTTTAAATTAAGATTGGATTTTTTTTTCTAGAAGAGACACTTATTTTAGGAAAGTTTTATGGTTTCTGTATAGAGGATGTTGGATTCTATGATAACAGTCTTGGAATCCATGAAGTAGGGTGGGGAGGTTTGTTGAGAGACCTGGTCTTTCTCTGTGGGGAGAAGCTGCAAATCGCCTTCCCCCACCAGATATCTGACATGGTGCTACTAGCAGAAGCTCCATTTAAACACTGCCTAGAAGAGGTTCTGCAGCTTTGGGTGAAATGTGGCCAGCAGCCTGGGGCAAAGGAAGGAAACCTAAGGATATTTCTGAGAAAACAAGCGTGGTACTAGTTCAGTTTCATGCTTTCTACCCTTCTCACAGAGGAAGCTGATCTGCAGATGCACCAGGGGAACCATTTGCAGCACCACCCCTGGGACTAGCTATGCTCTCAGTGGGCGGGAGGCTGTGCAGCTCTCACTTTCAACTAACACCAATGCAGCTCAGAGCTGAGATTCTCCACACATTTTCATATAAATACCAAACCACGGTTCCCTTTGTAACAGTGATAATCTCTCCCCCATGGGAAATGGGTTGGAAATAGTGCATAAAAGAATTAGGATTCATTCCCGCTTTGTTTTGCAAAGTGCCAGTCAGTACACAAACAGCTTTCAAAGACTCAGTAACAGGTTTAAAGAAGAGTTCTGCATTCACTGGGCCCAAAGTGAGGTCTTAAAAACCAGTTAATTATCTGTTGAGGCTTTTGTAACTATAAAGATCCTGCCACTGAATACTGCGATGATTTAAAATTGTCCTAACCATAAAACCCTGAAGTACAGTAAATTCAGATTATCCCAATGTGATACAGCCATCAGGCACAAAGCCATAATCAGCTACAGTTTCTTTTAGAAGAACTTCTGTTTTTGCCTTCAATCCCAATTTTCAGTGTCATGGAAAAGGCTTTCAGTCAAGTTGTATTTTCCCCCAGCAGCTTCTGGGCCCCAGATTCACTCTGCCTGGTGCCAGAAAGTGTAAATTGCATCTGTCTGGCAACAAGGGATCTGATACTGAAAAGAGGAAATTCACCCAGAGGGAGTCCAGGAAGTGTGCCCACTAGTACTCTTCATAGAATATGGCTCTTAATCACAATATCTACAAGGCAGGGATTCTCAAACTGGTTTTGCTGGGACTGCTTTCAGAAAATATTTCAGGCTGTGATGACCCCCCTCCAAAAGCAGTGAACCCTCAATGCCATGCTATACCCCATGTAATGTCACCCTTCCTTCTGCATGGTTGCTGAGGGTGGCACAGCCTTCAGGGCACCCCATCAGCAGCTGCTGTTTTCTGGCCACCCAACTCTGAAGGGATTTGGCTGTCAGCCCAGCGTGTACAGGGGCTGATAGCTCACAGCTCCCATATAATAACCTCCCGCCAACCTCCAATTTGAGAACCTCTGAAGGGGAGAGAGTTTTAGTTTCCTCTGGTGGCTTCACAGAAAACCTGCTGATGGATGAGTACATTATGTGACTGCCCTGCCCATAACCCTCCCTGGCCAGCCCCATACTCTTCTGGAGCTTTGCTGATGCCTTGAGATATCTCAAGCTCTGACGAAGTGGGATTTTCTCCCTTGAAAGTTTATGTGATAAAAAAAAATGTGTTAGTCTTTAAGTTCGACAGGACTCCTTGCTTACTTTGCTGAACTAGACTAACATGGCTGTGCCTTTGTAATGTAGGCATTTTGTATCACTTCTCCTCCCTTCTCTGTAGGACTTTCTCTATCAGGAGACTCGTATCTGAGTTTCAAAAGCCAGCATAACCTGAAAGTGAATCTAGCTCATTTTGTTTACAGGGTGGCCAAATAACCAAGAGGATTTAGCACAGTAACACAGCTCCTTGCCATTTCTGGACTTGCTGTGTATGTATTCTGCAACTTATCACTAAGCTAGGGCTCTTTTGGCTTGCAGGCAGGTATCCTCTCATTGTCTTAGTCATAGGAGCTGTGCAAAGCTTCTCTCTCCACTGGAAGATCCTCTTTGCACAACTCTGCTCTTCTCGTTCCACAGCAATTGGATGATTGGTGCCCAAGAAAGCATTGTGCAGTCCAGCAATAAAGCCACTAGATGTCCCTGTGCATTCCCACACTGGAGAGACTAGCCAAGATTAGCCATGGGATGCAGAGGAACATATAATTGTCCGCTTCTTCTCCTGTCATCCCTGTGCAGCTATTCCTTCTCCCCAGACAACAACTCCACCCCGTGAAGACCCTGCTTTTAACTTCAAGAAAACCCCTCAGCAGCATAAAAGTTTTGAAAGTCTCTGGATACAAGAAATGCATTTCACAAACTATTGATCTGAGAATTAATATAATACATTTGTTGTGGATGGCATCGCTCAGTGGTACTGGATATATGGTTAACAAAACTCTTTTACCTCACACAAACTAAACTATTTAATAACTTTTGTGACAGATACGACAATTTCCTGCAATATCCCTAACAGCCTTATTGTATTAAGTTTATGTATTATTGTGGGCCAGGATTGTGTGTAACGTCTTTAGTGGGATGATGTGACAGATGGGAGATCTAGGAGTTTAAAAGACTATACTGAGACTGTGCCCCGGCAAGTACTGACTTTTGGGACAATAAGTGTTAAATGGATTTCCTGGGAAATCCCTAGGGAGACGTTAATAGAAATTCCCCAAATCCACTTAAGCAAACCCCCAATCTTTTGAAGCTATGTCCTGAGAAAGCAATTGCCTGTGGATTACCAGTTATAGAAGGGCAAGATCAAAGGCCAAGCTATATAAAGAAATGGATGATCTGCATATCTGCTGTTTTGGATATAAGAGAGACATGAATGTATAACCTTGTTGAAAATCAGTTAGGGGTTTTGAAAGACTGAAAATCTACCAGAGCCCTAGAGTTGGTTCTTTTATTGTTTTAATATGTTTTCTCTCTGTAATGTTTTTACCAAAAGAATAAATGTGCTTGCGGCATGATAATTTACAACTGTTGGCAATATAGTGGTCATAGTTCTAGAACGTTTTAGGCAGTCTAGCTTGCTGGGGCTATTACAGTGTAAGTCAGGAAGCTAGGCAGCCTTAAAATTCCTGGTCAAGAAGGAGAAAGACATGGGTCAATACCCAAGAGAGTTCCAAAGGGGCAGCCGTGTTAGTCTAGTAAAGCAAAAAAAAGAAGCAAGGTGTCTTGTGGCACTTAAAGACTAACAGATTTATTTATTGTGTGAGCTTTTGTGGGAGAATATCCCACTTCATCAGATGCTTTGGCGATAACGGTTTAAATCCATTATCCCTATGGGGATAATGGTTTAAATCCAGCAGGAAAACATTTCTATCTGTAGGTTTATGATACACATTCAAATAGTGTTTCAACAGCCTCAACTATGAAATATTGTGCTAGTGAGGCATACATCAGAAGTGCAACAGCGTAAAATTTTCTCTCTGTTTTGACAATACTGGACTTGATGTACTTTTGCACAGCATATGTAAGTTGTTAGTAACTAGCACAGCATTGTAGGGTTTAGCAGCCTGTGTCAGCTGTTAGCGCATTCACCCTTGTTCCATGAGGTGCTGGTTCAAATTGTACTCCATGACTTCAGTTCATATTCATTAAGACCCCACAGCAAAGTACTGATTGATGGTGACCTTCTGGAAGAGCATCAGCCGAAATGGTGAACTTGGATCCATTCTGCCTGTCTCTGAGGCTGTAGAGGTGAAAGTTCAAGATACTATGGCACTTTTTCCAAAAGAATACATGTTAATTTAAAGTGTGACTCTAGCCTAACAGCTCCTTGCTGTTAGGATATGAGTTTCTAAAGCTGGGTGTGGTCAGCTCGTCGGCTGCACTATTGGCTTTAAATTATACTTTCTATAAGGTTTCAAATCCAAAAGCCTTAAACCTTTACTGACTGAAAATTTAGCCTCACAGCAATACTGCAAAATAACTACTTATATCCCTGTTTTACAGACGATGAAGCTAAGTCAAAGGGAGGTTAAGAGTCTTTCCCAACCAGTTAGAACTGGTCAAAAATGTCGTCAAAATTTACCTTTGAATTTTTTTTGGGTGAAAAATAGAAAGAAACAATGTTTCAAAAAAAATTCCATTAAACAAACAAACAAACAAACAAACAAAGTGTGTTTGGGTCTTTTAAACAGGTCCATAACGTGAAAACATTCAGTTTCCATTTTTCATTGAGAAACGTAAACATTCTTTTGTGGTTGAAGAGACATTTTTTGTTGAATGCTGTTTCCACAGAGCTCGGCTCAGCTGAGTTCTACTCCTACTCTGCTGCCTTAAGCACAATGCAGTCCTTCTGCTTGTGCAATGACTGCATTGCTAGTATGTCCTCTAACAGAATGAGTGATGAAGGATGCTAGGATCCCTGGAGGCAGAAGAGCACTTTATCAAACTTAAAATCAAGCAGAACTAGGGCTGGGCAGGCCATTTCTTCTTGTTCCTTTATGTGAAAGTGGAAATTTTGCAGGCTTTTTCACAGGTCAACATTTATTTAAATTAGTAATTTGCCTGTATTTTTAATGGAAACAAATTGAAAACACCTGCATAGTCTTAATGAGTTATTCTTAGTTTTTTCTCTAATTCCACAAAGGTTACATAGAAGGTCAGGAGGAAGCAAATCTTTGCTAAGTGCTGTACACTGAGGGATCTACTACATCGCAAAAACAATAATAATATTAATGATAAACAAATGGTGCAGTGCCTGAAGCAAGATGAAAATAATAATTACATTTTTAACAGGGTTGGGGGAAAATGTAGCAAAAAGAGCAGTTTCGCCTAATTTAGGAGAGGTTGATCTAATGAGCGGAATACAGTACTGGGAGGTAGGAACTCTTCAGCCTTAATCATGGTTCTGACATTGAGTCCCTCTGGGATTTTGAGCAAACCACTTAACTCATCTCTGGCTTCAATTTCCTTCTTTGCAAAATCACCCTAATATTTATTTACTGTAAGTGCTTTGAAGATGGCAATTGCTTAGAGATGTGCCAAAACTTGAACCTCAAATCAAACTCCTTTAAGTTTTGTGGGGAGGCAATATTCAGATTAAAACCTCCCTTCCCTCTCACCCGCATGGTGTCTGTTCCAATGTTGGCCTGAAACCAGAAGGTACTTCATTTCTGGGTCCACTGAGGTGCAAATCAAAGAGCTGTTCTTGTGAGCAGTTTCTTGAGATCAGATGATCCCAAGAAATTTCTTATGTTAAATAACAAAATCCTGAAAGAAGAGCTTGGAGTTTCGCTGCTCCTGAATTTGACCCTAGTTTTTGACCTTAATTTATTCTCCAACCTGAAACATAGTCTAAATTTATTTTCTACATTTAATATCATTTTGCATTTATAAAATTTTAGAGGATCTGGTCAAATGTAAGATAGGTAGCAGGGAAGTGACCCAGTGACAACTATTAAAAGCATATCCAGGTAAAACCTTGTACAAAAGCATATCCAATGCAACTATCTGAGTAAGCTTGGACAGCAAATGTGATATAACTTTTTGGCAAGCTAGGGGGAAAAATGCTGTTATTTCAAAAGTGGAATGCCACAGAAGTCCACCTACAGAGCTGAAAATAAGTGCTATCCGAGCAAGACAGGAACTAATGTAAAGTTAAAATACAAATAGATTCAGCTGGCCACCCATTACTGTTTGAAAAAATCACTGTTTCAGATTTATTTACATCCTGTGAGATTCAGACTCTTCCCTTGAACATAAAATATTCAAACATGTTTCTCTTTGTCTATAAACACAATGGCAGAACTTCAAAGTTATAATGGGAAAATATCCCTTGTGGAAAGGAAAACTGACCGAGAGAGATGTAGTAGAAACTGCAGTTAGGTTCTTGAATTTCCCTCATCAAGGTGGAAGGTGATATATGAATTTTGGTCACAAATGGACATATTCCTGTGGTTTTCCTGCTACCTTACCTTTTTGTGTGTGTGTATGTGTGCGTGTGTGTGTGTGTGTTGTCTGAAAGCATTAAGCTCTTCTTTTCCACCCAAGGACATTTGAAGTAAGTACCACCCTAGCCAGAGTCAGCACACAA
Source organism: Podocnemis expansa (assembly GCA_007922195.1). NCBI lineage: Eukaryota > Metazoa > Chordata > Testudines > Podocnemididae > Podocnemis > Podocnemis expansa. The sequence continues at coordinate 3,826,243 of ML682016.1, read as the reverse complement.
TCCATCAGGTGGACTGCCAGGCCATTTCCAGACAAACCACTAGCACTCTGTGCAGTGGCCCCAAATGTCACCTATTCCTATGGCATATCACAGGGCAACAGAACGCCTTCAGTCTGACACCTACTGGTATAGCACTGTCGTGGAGAATAAGCAGAAAAACAATAGGACTTAATGGACCACTTTCCATTGACATGGCTGCATAGTCTGCATGTCCTCAGGCTCTTCTGGGAACACTTGTGGATGGCAGACTCAGAAATTTTAAACGGGATAGCCGTGTTAGTCTAGTCCAGTGAAAAAACAACAAGGAGTTGTATGGCACTTTAAGACTAACAGATTTATTTTTTGCATGAGGTTTCATGGGAGAAGATCCCACTTCCTCAGATGCTTCGAAGATGGGTGAGCTTACAGAAAGGAATGAAACTAAATGCAAGGGGGTGTAAAACACAGGATCAGGAACAGCAAATCAGAGCAGTTTACAGGTTCAAACCATGGGAAGCCTGAAGTCAAATTACCCTTTGTAATGGGAAAAGAATCCATAGTCTCGATTCAGACCAGCCTGCACAGAATTTAGCTTGCATATTAATTCGAGTTCAGCTGTCTCTCTTTGAAGTCTTGATGTCCCAGGTACAGCTCTAATGACAGTCGTTAACAAATCCATCATCAAGTGATTAGGGAGATGGAAGTGCTCCGCAACTGGTTTCTCTGTTCTTTGATTTCTGATATCAGCTCTGTGCTCATTCAGTCTCTTACGGTTCTGTTTGTCCAATATATAAGGTGTAGGGGCATTTCTTGCACATGATGGCATAGACCACATTAGTAGATGAGCAGGTAAATGTGCCTTTGATGGAGTAGCGGGCTTGATTAGGACCTATGATGGTGTCTGTTGTGTAGATATGTGGGCAGACTTGGCAGCGTGGTTTTTTGCAGGGGTCTCCAGGGGCAGGGAACTACATGGCTTAGCAGTGGTGCCAGAATAGTGCAGTGGACAGAAACATCTGGATCCTTATTTGGCTCTGCCAGCTGAGCTAAAGGGCCCACCTCCCTATACTTCTTGCAGTGCCTCTCTGCTTCCAGCATAGGGCTGGCTTGGCCCCACCCAGCAGGGAGTCAGTGCCTTTCCCTGTCAGGCTCAGAGTAAGGCCTCTCTGCCTCACTGTAATCCTATGACTAGGGAAATACATTAGCTGCCTGAAGAAAAGAAAAAAAACGAAGGAGAAGCTGATCTGTGTTTTGATTTAATAAATCGCCCCTACAACTGACACAATATCAAGGCATTGAAGTAAAAATGATCTAATATACACAGACTACGCATGGACAGTCGGCAGGCAAGAGCAAAGAAACATTAAAAAGCTCATTGGAAAAGTCTGACTTTGAAAATTCTGAACACTGGGCATGACTACAGGAATGAATTTTATGGGCCAATCGAGCCTCAGTAGAAAGTGCAAGAAAGCCTGTAATAGGGAAATCTGCCCATAAACAGAATTTAAATGGAATAAAAAGAAGGGAAAGATGTGTTGAAAAGAAACTGTATATGTTCCATAATTTGGACTCTTTTCATCCTATTCTTCACTTGTAGAGAGGCCACTGCAGGAAGAGAAATTGAAAGCAAGTAGACTGCAGGGCAAAGATGAAGGGAAGATACACTTAGGTTAAGAACCAGAGTCTTTAGAAAATTTTTGGTATAGGTTTAGTAACTTGATGGCAGTTGATAAGAGGTTATGCGAGTCCAGAGACCAGTTCTGAGACCTGTGGACCGTGTCCTGAATGTTTTGTTATAACTGTTATTTCTCTTTACAGACTCATTAAAATAGGACAAGATTCCAGTCAAAAATCACAGGGTATCCAGAAGTCAGTTTAGATGTGGTATATTTGATTGTTCTATGACTTGAAAAACATTATCAGCTTTGGCTCTGAGGTTCACTTTTTAACTGTGTGCTTCCCAAGGGAATGAAGTTAAACATATGGCTGGAGGAACTCTCAAATTGCTTATAAATAGCACTCATATTTCACTGACTATTATACTTACATGAGATTAAACATGGCTATAAAATTATATGGTGGCTATTTATTAACCTGTAAATTTAATACCTCATTTTAAATTTTTAATAGTCCTCTTTGAAGCAATGGCAATGGTTGGCAGAAGCTAGTCTTCCTCTATGTATAACATGTCTGCTCTATTAAATGAAATAGTGCATATTTTATAGACCTATATCTATCTATCTGTAATTTTCATCCAACCTACTTCCAGTGTTTTTTACATACGTTAGAGATTGTGGCTCAGATTCTGATCTCTTTTATATACTATAAATCTGTTACCACTAGGAAGTGCTGTAAGGCCAGGTGATACTAGCAGTGGGTGGGGGCTCAGGAGACCTGCCATTTGTTTGCTGGGTGACTTTGGGCAGCTAACTTCCCTTCTCTGTTCTTCAGTTCCTCCATCTGTATAAAATGAAGATGATACTGAGCTCTTCTGTAAAAAGTGTTTTGAGATTGAGATTTCAGAACAGACGTGACTATTATCATAATCTTTGGCATTAGTTCAGATTTGCCCTGTGAAACTGAAATCTAAACAAACGCAAAGTGTTACAGAGCCTGAGCAGAGGTGATTTTTGTGTTTATTATGTAACTCCAAGTTCCTATTATGATGATGATTTATTATTTGTGTTACAGTGGAGTCCAGAGGCCCTTTCCAGAGTTGGCTAGGCAGTGCATAAATTAAGTCCCCATTCAGCAATTTATAAGGCACAGGAAACCTGCTGCGCCCAGTGGGGCTCCTTGCAGCAGGTTTTCTGCCTACATGTTGTACACTATAGTTTTGGGATCACAGAGGTGGACAAACCTATAAGCTCAATTTCAAAAACTGAATTTGTGCCTAAATTTGGAGTCATCTTTAATGAGGCTCAAATGTTTTGGAGAAAACATAGAAATGCCCAACATAATTATTTCTAAAAGACAACCATTATGTAGTCATGCTTTTATAGGTCATATAGCTCTCAGCAGATACTCAGCAACCTTCAAAATCCAGCCCCTAATGAGTATAATATAGTGTATCTTGGGAAATCCCTGCAATCCCTAATTTAGACTTTTGGCAGAAGGCAGAAACAGAAACCTGGCTGTACTGATCTGACTCTACTGTGGCTGGGTTTTACCGGAAGGCAACCATTTTCTATTAGAATGTGAGTAATGATATATTTTCTCTCCCCTTCTAAACTACTGCTGCAGTTTGTCCTTACATGACAAAACAAACCATATTCTGTGTTATAACCAGTGGCCCACTGGAGGCTTCTTTCTTTATTCCAACATAATTGAGGAATTTAACCACATTCCCCACACGAATCCTGAAGATTCTTCCAAGATAAAACAGCTTTGGCTCAGTATATTATTTTAATGGTTATGGCTCTGTTGAATTCTGTTTAGCACTATCCTTGAAGGCCATTCTGAAACAACAACTTTGGCATCAGGTGTTTGGCTGCCTATTTGCCAGTAATACCTTCAGAGAGGCTATCCTTTGCCAGCTACATGTGAAATGACTGAGAGAAACCAGTGTGGTTGGTACCCTGATTACACCAGAGACCGTCCTACTGCCCATACCTTGGCCTCAGAGTTGAGGTCCTCCAAGTCATGCACAGCTAACTGTCCCAAGACTGAATCATCAAGGGACTGTTGTGCAGACCTCAACAATACACAGTTTTGTTCTCTGTAGTCTGCTTCCCAGCGCCTAAGCATGTTGACCTTTAGAGGTGATGTAATCTGTGACCCTTGGCACATGCTTTTACCTGAGAACAGTTGGCTGGCAAAGTCTTGTACTTTTTTCACTTTGGGCTTTCGTTAAAACTGTGTTCAGTAATTGGTGGATTTTATACATGAAATACTATGTTGAATGTGGAAACTGATTCAAAATGAAGTTAATTAAGAGAAATGAACAGGTGATTGGCTGTGGCAGTGTAATGTAACTGCGCTGTAGTCAATTGACCATGGATTTGGAGCGGACGATATTTTCCTGCTGTATTAAGACAACAATATCCTTATACATTATAGTGCCTGAGAGCCCAGGAACCAAGGAACTGCTGTTCAGTCCTCAGCTGGAACAGTGGTGTAAGGCAAACCATAAAGTCCCCTCATTCTATGACAGCTGGGGCACTATGAGGGGGGGGGGAAGGATTTATTTACAAGGAAATAAAAAGGTCTGAATTTCTAATGGGCTGGGAACCATTAAATTGATGCCATCTTCAAACTCAACTGCCAGAGACACAAGTGAGACAGATGGCAAAACTGTGAGCAGCTTTGGAAACTAAAACAAACCACCAGCCAAGTCCTGCAAAGACACCAGCAGATGCCCTTTCACAGGGCCCATGAAACAAATAGTGGCTTGATTTATGGCTTTATTTGAATCTGGGTTTGTCCAGCAAGATGTTTCTGAACAGCTCTGTAATATGCAACTGAATTTCTTGAACACTTGTAATTTAGTTCAAATTACTGCTTGCCAAGGAGCTCTGCACACTAAAACAAACAAGATTCATACTTATATTCAAGTGTACTGCAATACAAGCAAAATTAACTTTGGTAAATACGATCCTGCTGTCGCAGTGAGCATGCATAAGCTATTCTGTACAAAGAAGGATAATCCACAACTGGTAAATACTACGTAATAAAGAGAAGGACCACAGGGATTTTTATTCTTCCAATTTTAATACAGGAGGCAAATAAAGAGAGGTGAGGAGGGTGAACCTATTCTCACTGGGGTACAATTCAATCCAATTTATTTTATCCTTCATGCAAACATTTAACAAATGCATCACATCTGATTACAGTCTATACATCATGAAGGCTGAAGGTTACAATGTATTAAAAAGGCAGCACCTGCAGACCCAACAGCAGTAATGAACATAGGTACAAAGGGTAAGAGTATGCCTATTTTTGTATCAGTGCAGCTACACCACTGTACCAATTCAGTGTAGCCCCTCACTACAGTCATGGGAGAGATGCTTCATCATCTATTTAATCTGCTTCCCAGTCCCCAAGACTGGGTAGCCAGGATCAACAGAAATTCCTCCATCAACACTGTGCTGTCTTCACCACGGATTAGGTTGGCTAAACAGTGTCTCTTTGGCAGTTAGATTTTTCACATCCCTAAGTGACATAGCCGGAGTGGTTTAACTTTTTAGTTAAAAAGCTGCATCCGACAAAGTGGGTCAGAGCCCACAAAAGTTTATGCCCAAAGAAATTTGTTAGTCTTTAAGGTGCTACAGGACTCTCAGTGTTTGTGTTGTACACAGACTAACACGGCTATGCTTCTGTAACTTTTTAGTGTAGATCTGACCTTAGTTTCAGGGAAAATAACTGAAAAAAGGAAAACAAAGAGGCTCCAAGATGCAGGCAGGCACATGATGATTTTATTAGAGAGGAATAAGAGCCACAGGCCAGGCAGAAGTGAGAGCTTTTGAGATGAAATCTGAAGAGAGTCAGAAAGTCAGTCTCAAACATTGACATTCAAAATGGTGAGGAAAGAATGAGAGAAGGAACTGGTGCCCACTGTAGAGGGACAAACACATGGGGCACAGACAGAAATCCTATATATAAAATGCCTAATGGATGGGATGGAGAACAGGAGGAGATAGAGAGGTAGGAGAGACTGAAGCTCAATTTCTGGAGAACCACAAACAGCAGGAGGAAGACTTTGTACCAACTGCTTAACCTGGACAAAGAATCAATATTTCTGAAGATGAGAATATGATTCTGCTTCCAGCAACAAGAGAAGGGCAAAAGCCAGAAGTAGCAGTCCTCTGCACCTCTTTCATCTGAGGATCTCAAAGTACTTTCACTCTAAATAAACCTCATCCAGCAGGTCAGGTAGGTAACAATTTCTACTCCTTTCACAGTTAGGTAAAGGGTGTGTGTGAGGGGGGGCACAGATAAGACCAACATTTGCAAAAGGCTGCTTGGGAGAAAAACAATGATCTGGGTATGAAGTCAGGGAGACAAGTTGGAAAGGAACCCTCACGTAATCATGAACCACTGTTCTCCAGGTAAATCCTGATTCCCCATCCCCTCCTCTGACCAACAGACAACATGTCCCTGATCTTCAGAATAGGCCCAAGTTTCAAGTTGCTATTGTTCAAAATTATGATGACCCTAAATGTGGGCTGAATGTGTGTCATAATTACAATCATATACTGAATGATATGAAGTCAAGCAAAAGTGTTGACAGGATTGATCAGCCTAGGATTAGATATATAGCAGAGTGGGTGATCTAGAGGAGAGTGGTTAGCATTGTAGAACTGGGAGATATGAGACACAAAGGCTATGTCAGAGTTTAAACAAACTCCTACCACAGATTTCTGGCACTAGGGTAAATATACCAGTGGAGGAGGTTTTGCTGGGAATACATTTCCAGCCAAGCAGAAGGACTTCGGTTTTGGATGTGTTAGGCCAAATAATCAGAAGTTATCATTTGGGGTAGGTTTCTAGGAACATCCATATATCTATGGATTAACAACCTAACCCACACTACGCTAGCATCAAACAGAAAGAGGGGCTGAGATAGAACCCCTGGAGTTTCTTGAGAGGCTACATGTCTCAGATCAACTAAACTGCTCTGAGCCCGGGATAGTTATAGAGTGCACACCCACATAGTTGCAAAAAGTGTAACTGTGGACAAGGAAACAAAAGAAGGATGAGGCACTGCTCTCACAAAGGGCTATTTTCATGATCCTAAGAGCTACTTTTGCCTAGGAACACGCCTGAGACACTGATATGAGAAAGATAGGGTCCATGGTCATGGCTTATCCTGAAGGTAACAGAGTCTACCTTAAGAAGGAGTGAATTAAATACACTTCTCTCTCCCACATTCAGATGTCTGAGTGAGAAAACAGAGAGGACAATGGCTGCCATTTTGTCTCAGAGAAAGTCAAGTGACACTGACCTATTCAAGATGGAAAGAGGGGACATCACATTTTGTGGGGGGAGACATGAGCACAGATATACATAGTACTGAAGCCACCCTGCAGTGCCCCTACAAGACAAGTTACAGTTTGATTCCTATTACCATATAGTTGTGTTCTGACCTTCCTTGAACAGAGGAAACCATTGCTGACACCCCAGCAAGCTCAGAAACAAACCAGGACTATAGCAAGTAAGTAAAAGATTAGTAATGATGAATTAACAAGGAAAGAATGAGAAGAAAGACTAAGAAGATGCTCATGGTGCTTTTGGCAGTAGTTTTCACTTTGCTGAGTCTAGTCCAAAGTGACAGCACTAGCTGGAAGCTAAAATACAAGTGTTCAGAAGGGTGGAGAAGTAGATCTCACTTTTATTTTTGCTGAGTTGAAAAGTGTCACTTTGCATTTTACTATTATAGTTGCCTGAGACCATTACAGCTCATCATATATTGGCTGGCTCTGCCCTGGAGAAAGTGGATGACATCTAAGAATGCAAAAGCTGTGTGGTTTATTGGCCCATTACATGATACCCTATGAAAACTACCACAGGCTTACCTATAACATTAAAGCTTTATGTCAGTTAGATGAATCAGTATTGGGGGGTGGGGGTGGCTGTGTTTGTTTATATACATCTCGGTTTTACATTAGAGAAGCAGGAGTACAATGAAACTGTGACCACCACAGAAGACATCTGAGGAACTCAACACCCTTGAAAGGAAGTGGAAGAGGAAACAAGAGGCATCAGGGCTGTAGACGAGAGCTGGCCAATTTTATTTTTGGAGTCTAGAGTATACACATTTTTGGGAACTCTGAATGTCTCCATATGTTGGGGGTAGAGCGATGAGACAGGGTACAGTAAAGCAGAAAGAAAGGACTTCCTGATTTTCTTTCTGGAATAATCCCAAAGACAGCCGAAGGGCACTGTAACAGTCAAATGAGACAGATCTTAAAAAGACCTGCTACAGATTCTCTGATGGAGGAATAGGAGATGCCTTTGGGGAGAATGGCACCTCTCTTCCTCCATGAATTCTTTAGTATTCGCAGAGGAGAGGGAAGGAGGCAACACCCAGTTATGCTACTGGACAGGTCATAAGTGAAGGTTAATTAATTCTGTCATTGTGCAAAAAAGAGAGAAGAAGAACAGAAAAGAGAAGCATTGTCAGCTGCCCTGTGCACATGAACTTCACCAACTCCATTTGCAGAGCCCATACAATTAAAGCAGAAGCTAAATCTCTTACTCTGAAGCTATCTCTAACTGAGATGAAACACCTGTCCTGGACAGTTACCTGGGGAAAGATATAATTCCTGTTAATGAAAATACTAAAACACAATTAATATTTTAGGCCTTGATACTCCAAAGACTTAGGCAAATGTTTAACTTTGCACACTGAACAATCTCAGTGAAGTCAGTGAGCTGCTCAGATTGTGTGAAGTTGAGGCCATGCATAAGTCCCTGCAGGACAGGCACCTTGGTTTCAATTTTTAATGCCAGGGCCATGTCCACACTACAGGGTTAAGCCAACTTAAGTTATCTTGCTGATCATAAGCCACTTTAATAACATTGGTTGTGCACATCCACACAACATTCCTTGTGTCAGCGGAGTGTGGCCCCAGTTGTTGCTCTTGCATCAACAGGAAGAGCTTTGCACCATGAGTAGCTGTCCCATTATGCAAGTAGCCACTCCAGTGGTATCAGGCATCTGGGAGCCAAGCATACATTTGCGTATGCCCCCTGAGCCCCACGCAGAGCAGAAGGCCCCATTCCCTCCAGCTGTCTTGGGGAGGGGAGATCTGTATTTGCTAGGGGGGCATGAGGCTGGAGGGGGTGAAAATGCCCCCTTGCACTTACCCTCTGTGCAACATTCACCTCTTCAGCTGCAACAGTCCCACAGCCTGGCAGTGGCATCGCTGGCGCTGGGCACAGGGGGGCATGTGCCCTGAGTCTCAGCGCCAGTGCCCCCAGTGGCAGCAGCGTGACCTGGCCCCATCCGGGGCTCCGAAGCCAGGCCACCCTTGGCAGTGGCTACTTTATCTAACTGGGCCACCCATGGCAGTGGCCACCTTTCCTGCTCCCAGCTGGGGATCCAGAGCTGGCCCACTGGCTGGGGGCAACAGGATCCTAAGCCAGGACCTGCTTGGGGCCCAGATCAGGCTCAGGCCCTGAATCAGGCCCAGGGGGCAGGGCCCAGGCCCTGGGTCTTTTTCTAGGGTAGCGTCACCCCCACAGCCTGGCCCTGGCTAGGGCAAGGCAGCCTTATATACCCCCACCAACCTGGGGAGAAGAGAGGGACTGGTTGGCTCTTCATGACATAAGGAGTGCCCCTCAGTGTTGTCTGCATCCCCCTGTGAAGGGCCAGCCCAGGCTGGCACTCCCACTAGCACTTACCTGCACACATACCCCCTTGGTGGGTTGACAGGCTGGCCCTCCACAAGGCAGGAGGGGTGCAGGAGGCTCTGCACCCCTCACAGAGCACTCTACATCCCTTGCCTCCTGTCCCTTGGGAAGGGCCAGCCCAATGCCCTCCCTCCCTCGCAGCCAGGCTCTCTACAGCCCCCTCCCCACAACTCCCTATTCAGTATGCAACTGCATCACCCTCTGTCACCCTTTGCCATTGGGAACTCAAGGAACAGATCATGGTACATCATGGGGATCTGCTTGCCATGCCATACCATAATACAATTCTTTCCATCCCATCATTCCATGGGATTTTGACTTTGTTTCGTGCCATTTTTCAACAGCCCTTGTAAACTGTGCACCTGCCACTTCTGCCTAACAGCTTGGATCCTGAGTTTCTGACCAATCTGGTGATGAGAGTTATGAACACAACATGGCTGTGTTACTTGTTAGCTCTGTGTTCTTGAGGAATTAGAGCATGGTATCCAGCCTGTGTCTTCCCCCTTCCCACCCAACCTCTGCTTGAACTGGAAACTGAAACCAGTGAAAAGGCAATGGGAGACATCCTTATCTACCCATATCCAAAAGCCATCAGCACAGTAAATGGAGCTTCATTTGCACTGACTATGGAGAGCCAAGCTCCAAAGCAAGAACTGCACTGAACCCTGGGACTGAAGAAGCAGGAACCACACTGTACTCTGGGATTGAAGAAGCAGGGAAGCATCACATGATGGGGGATCTCACACCAAAAGGAACAAGCTCAGCAATTACCAGACCATTCTAGTCATAGACATGATAATTGATACCCAAAATACTGAGTCTGCCTGATTGTACTGTGAGCTTCCTGGAACCTGCCCCCCAGCCAGAAATGTGCATTGGCCACTTAAACAAGTCCTTATAAAAAAAAAAAAACCCTTTACCCAAATCCGTGTGTGTGTCCTGTATGAGTCCTGATCGTGTCCCATGTCCTGGTGCCTGGATCTAAAGCTGTAACATTTTCACTGGTACTTTGCCCTTTCTATTCTTTGCTGATTGCTGTGAGAGCTTTGTTTCCATCCAGCTTCTGACCCTCATCTGCACAGCCTGGGAACCCTTCTGCGACACAGAGTGGTGAGAACCCACCCCCAGTTCTCTGCCCCTCGCTTCCCTCATTGTTTAATTATAAGTCTTTCTCTCTCTAGGCCTGATATAATAGAATCTAGGGAATATTGCAGCTGAGTGTTCTTCTGTCCTTGTATGTTTATTAATGCTGTAACTAGGTATTTTGGGGTATTTTTCTCTCCTTTTGTAATTATTACTATTAGTGCAAGTTTTAGATACTTAGCAATACAATGCCTTTGTACTCGAGCCAGTTTCCAGACTCTTTTAAGACATCATTCCCTCTCCTTTGTGGTCTTGGTTTCTTTATATCGCTTTGCAGCAACGCTTCTACTACCTAGCCAAAGATCTCTGTGATGCTCACAATCCTGTAAGGTTTGCTCACTGATGGGGATATTAGCCTAATTGACTCCAGGGGCATATAAGGGTAGCAGCTGAAAAGTGCTGTGTGACCCAGCCTGCTCAAGATCCGTAACTAAGCCTAGTCCGGTGTGGTGCAGCGGCACATAAGGGTAGCAGCAGAGAAGTGCTGTGTGACCCAGCCTGATGAGTTCAGGGACAAGGGGTCAGCTGAGAGTGCTAATAGACCCGGTCCGCTCAGATGCACCTTATTAATTGATGAGCGTGTATATTGGGTGGTTATTTGGATCTGGGGGTTGGAAGAATCCAGTCCTGGGAAATCGAGGTCCTGCAAGGGTTGCTCCATTGGGAAAGAGCTTGCAGAAGGGAGAGGTGAGCTTCATATAGAAAACACAAGTGACACAAGCAGTACACTAATAGAATTACCATCTCCCCCACTTCCCCAAAGAGAAAGTAACTCTAATAAATGAGCATACCCCAAGTTGGTAGGAAAAGTTGGTAACAGCTGATTCTGCAGCATTCCATGAACTGCAAAATAGAGAGTTAATTGGTCATGTCTGCCAAGCTTTCTGCCATGAAAACAAATAATTCAACAATGCTGCTTCCATTCACAGAACAGCTTGCCAGAGTGGACCGTCAGTACTGAGCTCAGGAAACAAGAACTGCTGGGTGGGATCACATCATGACGCATGTGTGAGTTGAGAAGCTGTAGCTGTAGAACTTCTGGCTACACGAATCCACCTTCCTGGAAGTGTGCATGGAGCTCGCCTTAGTACTGCAGTGCTAGGACACCAGAACGAGTGGGAAAGCAGGTGGTAATCACTATGTGGGAACTGTCAACTTCATACTGCTACCGGTCAGTTGCAAATCAGTTTGGAACTGGAAAGTCCACTGTGGAGATTGAGATGATGTAAGAGTGCAAGCTTTTAATTGTTTCCTGCTATGAAGGACAGTAGCTTCTGACTTTGAGGCAGTGGAATTCCCTAGCTGCACAGCAACAATAAACCAAATACATATCCCACTTTTGGTCCTGACCATCTTGTGATGGAGTACATCAACTGAAAGGATGACTTCTCTACCACCTTGCGAGTGCCATTTGATCACCAGGGCTGTTTCACTGATATCAGTGAGGGATGGTCAGGGAAGGTGCATGATGCACAATCTTTCAGAACAATGGACTATATAGAAAGCTGAACATCAGCTTTCCAGACCAGAAGATTCCAATGGCAGATGTGGAAATGCCCATAGTGATCCTTGAAGACTCCACCTACCCTTAGACTCCCACGTCTCATGAAGCCTTCCATTGGGAATCTGGACATCAGCAAGGAGTGCTTCGGCAACAGACTCATCAGATGCCAGATAACTGCTGACTGTGCCTTTGACTGATTAAAAGGCCATTTTTTGGCTGCTTAGTCCCCAGTGAGGAAAAAATTCCAATTGTCACTGCAGGCTGCTGTATTTTGCATAATATTTGTAAAGTGAAGGGGGGAAAGATCAGCTGAGGCTGATCGGCTGACTGCTGATTTTGAGAAACCAGACACAAGGGCAATTAGAGAGGCGCAGTGGGAGGCTATTCGAATCAGGGAGGCTCTGAAGCAGCATTTTGACAATGATTCCCAGATAGTAACGTGTCTTTGTGACGCATTCAGCCAGACAGTGTTTACTTGCTGCTTTGAATTACCCCTGTAGTGCTGCCTCCTGAGCATTAGCTGTAGTAAGCAAATATTCCTCCCCATAGCCACTGTGTTGAATGTTAGCACTGACAGCTGTGTGTGTGTGACACATATAAAAACACATTTCATTTCAGAGACTCACATTTAATAACAGGACAAACCAACATTTTGGTCAAACATGAAAATGAGGAACTATTTGGCAGTTAGGTCTCCTTCAGCTGGGTGTAATTCAAGCTGTCTTTTGGGATACCTAGCCATGGAGTGCTTTGAGTATTGTTAGAGACCAGGAATATGTGAGGAATGCAGTGAGGTGTTTGGCGTGGGCATGGAGCAGATTTCTGGAGTGGCTGCAGGAGGAGTCATGTTACTTCAGGGCAGCGTGGTTCAAAGTATTGACCGGAGTGGTCAGGATGGGCACTGTTGTATGCTTTCTGGGGGCCAATTAGGGTGATGTAACCAAGCGCAAGTTTCTACACTGACACTGAGTCACTCTAACTTTGTCCCAAAAAGCTCTGTGCCACTTGTCAAGGTGATTTCATTATGTTGGCTTGCCAGAGGAGTTACAGTGGTAGGAGGAGCATTCCAGTGTGTGTACCTTCGTTGTTTTGTTGACAGAACTGTGTAACGTGGATAAGGCCCATGTGATTCCATAAAGGCGGCAGAAATGCTTTAAAAGAAAAAGTCTTTTTAAAGTAGCTAAGATTCTAGATCCCTAAGACTCCATAAGCCAGACTGATTGATTAGCCCTTGTTCCTCAATAATGCATCTGAAAAGAGGCTAAAATGCTTGCTCTAGGAAAGGTCTAAAAAGAGTACTGGGCGGTAGAATTCTCTAGGCTGGAAAAAGGAAATGGAGGGTCTTGTCTCAAAAGAGGAGCATAAGGAACCAGGACCAAATTCTCATCTTATTTACAAAATGTAAATCCAGAGTTATTTCATTGGCTATGTTGTAGTTGCTCCATATATACACTGGTATATCTGGAATCAGAATCACTTCTCGAAAAAGCACTTGCCCTGTTGCATGTTGTTTCCAGAACAGACTTCAGTGGTGCAAAATAACCCAAGGCTAGCTCAGGACAGAATGAAAGAGAAAGAACCTACAGTGTATGCAGACACACACACATGAGCATGGGGCAGTCAGTTTATTACCTATGTAACTGATGTAGGAGAAGGGAGAGATATTTTGCATGTGCAAAACGAAGCTCTTTTGTGCCATATTTGTAATGGTGATTCCCTCTATTATATTGCCTCAAACGAAAGTTCTGTTAAAAATACCTATTAGGTATCTTATATTAGACATTAGATCTTCATTCAGGAAGTTAATGATCTCAAATACATTAATGGCGCAAAAAAAAAAAAAACAACCCCAAAACAAAACAGAAAAAAACCAGAAACACTAGACAAAGTTGTAAAGGTCTGATTAAATTAATAAAAACTAGGAAAGTCAGAGTCAGAAGGAGGGCTTTCAGGCTAGAGAGAAAGCAAAGATCTATTGAAACACACCTTTTTTCATTTTTCAGATTTCAAATCAAATCACAGGGCTGGAAGGGACCTCGTGAGATCATCAAGTCCAACCCCCTAGGAATTGAACCCAGGACCTTCTGCATGTTAAGCAGAGGTGTTAGCCACTACACTATTTGTAGGGCTTGTTTTAAATTAAATTATTGTTCTAATCAAAAGCAAAACTGAGTTTAAACAAAAGCTTTTTCCCTGCTGTAGGCTGTCTTACTCTCTTACCTGATCCTGCAATCAAGACAGAGGACCACATATTTCAATTCCCATTTAAAACCACATGGAACAGGGGGACTTACCTTTAAAATACCCAAGGTCTCCTTTGACTCCAAAGCTTGACACATGCTCCTGTCAGTGAGGTGGAGTTGGCAGTCCAGAACTGATGGGGTAGTAACCTGCTGAACAAAAAGAACTTCAGAGTTAGGCAAATTCAAACCCAAAGACCAGGCTTCGACTACTGGCAGGCTGGAAAACTATCTTAGAATGGTGCTATGGTGGTATTGGCTCCTCCTCTACTAACTGTAGCCCTTGATTCTTCCAAGCCAATCCCCTTTTCCATGTGCTTCCCATTATACATGGATGAGTGGGTGGGGTTGTTGGCAGCCATAGTGTAGGAAGGGAAATTCTACATGGTCATCTCCCCAAACAGATGGCACAATGGGGGGAACAGAGCCCAATTTGCTGAATTTGTGACACTGCAATACTTCTCATGGCCACAGGCACAATTAAGCCAGTAGAATCTCACAACCTTTCATTTAGCTATTCCAAAAAACTATTTATTGTTGTAAAAGCACCCCCAATCCTCTCCTACTTCAGGAAAGAAATGACAGATGAGAGTTCTAGCATGGTCTCTTATTACAATAACTTATTATTTTATAAAATATGCGGTAGCACATTTATTAGTGTGCTATGAACCACTATAAATAATTAAACCTAAACCAGACTTGTCAGAAATAAATGAATAAACCTCATTTTGCAATGCTGCATCCCTGATTTATTTTTTATTGTGTTCATTGACTGCACTTGCTAATTCACAAAATTCAGCTATCTACCTTGGGTTTCCCAATCCTTAGCGAGTACTAGCAAGGCTTTGCTATACAGGATTACATTTTCAGTACAGGCTCAGCTAGGAGTAGATGTGTTATGAGGGAAAAAGGCTTTATTCACAAACATATCTTCAGAAATCAACATCAGATACTCAAAATTACCAACCAAGTTAATTGCTTCTTGGACAAGTGTTTTATTTTCTTTTTTATGTTTGAACCATTCTGAAAGTCTCTTGTTAAGGATCTTATCTTCTTTTATCTAACACCATTGTGCTTCTGGATATTGCAGTATGTTAAGGTACATAATATCACGTAGAATCACATTCTAATAATCACACATAATATTAAATACAACCGCAGCAATATCTACACCTTGTGGGAGTGAGAATGCATAATCCTTTATATCTTGGCTTCCGCCTGTGTTTGTTTGTGAGAAACATAATTAATGTTGCTTCTTTTTAAAGTTTTGTTTCACAGGTTTGTTGTGTCATCATCTGTTTCACTGATACATTTTCCAGGATAGCTGTGCCCTAGCCTAGGCGAGGATGAATATACATATTGTTTCTATGATGTTGCCAGTGATATGAAGGCATGTTGACAGAAAGCAACCAGCTTTTTTTTGCTTTGTTTCATTTTTGTACAAAACAGATTCTGTTTGCATACTTATGCAAACTTGGCCAAATTCTCTCACTACCTGTACCTATGTAAGCCTACAGAAATCAATAAGGTTGCCAGGAGTAAGTGAGAGTAAACATTTGGTCCTTAATGCTTTCTACACTTGAAAGTATCAAGAACAGATGTACTATTTGGTACAAAATGTAAATAAACTAAGAAATAAATGACTAAGCATGGGGCCAGATGTGGTCCCATAGTCCTTTGGACTCTTCCAATCCTATTCATTTCATTGCAGAGCCAGCAGTATGTCTGTGGCTCACCCCACAGCAGAAGTTACACCTCTAACCTGAATAGCTCACTGGGTTTGTTTTTTTTCTGGAAAAAAGCCCAAGCAAATTGGAAATAATGTGAAGTCCATCTGAGAAATCCTAAGTGCTAGCCTCTCCCAGGCTTCTCTCTTTTCTTTTTTTCCTGCCAAAAGGTTCCAAAGCTGTTGCATGTATTTTTAATACTCTATATTGAATTAATTCATTTAACTAATTCACACTGTCTAAATATTAACTCTCCTACAAGAATTCTTATCTCCTACAAAACTACTTGTAGTGAGATTATTCAGGGTTACTTACTAAGGGTCAATACTGATCCTAAACATTATTTACACTGATAGTAGTTTTTTAAAAAAGCTTTGCTGAAGTCTCTCTTGGTTGGGCTGTTCCTTCATGCTACTCAAAGAGGAAAAGCTCCCTCAGAAACTAGCGATGGGAGTGGTCTGGGACTAAGCGCTGCGGACAGGGAGTCAGAATTCACAGGTCCTAGTTCCCATCTACAGGCAGACTGTTATGTGACCTCAAGTCACTCCTCTGGCTTCAGTTATACAGTAAACATGCATATCACAGGACTACTATACTATAACACAGTAACACTGTTATAACACATTATACTGTAACACAGTAAACACACATATAATGAGACTACTATACTGTAACACAAGATCCAGAGGGGTAACCGTGTTTAGTCTAGTTCAGTAAAACAAACAAACAAGGAGTCCTGTGACACTTAAAGACTAACAAATCTTTTTTACATGAGCTTTTGTGGAAGAAAATCCCACTTTGTCAGACATTTTGAAGATGGGGGGATTTTCAAAACGTCTGACAAGTGGGATTTTCTCCCATGAAAGCTCATGCAAAAAATAAATTTGTTAGTCTTTAAGTGCCACAGGACTCCTTGTTTGTTTGTTATACTATAACACAGTAACACTGTTATAACACATTATACTGTTAAACAGTAACACTATGCTATAACACACTATGTACTGTAACACAGGAAACACACGTATCACAAGCCTACTATACTATAACACAGTAACACTATGTTATAACACATTTATTCTATAACATAGTAAACATGCGTATTACAGGCCTACTATGAGAATTAATGGTCCCAATTTGCAGTCTCAGAAAGTGGCAGTGTTGCCAGCTTTGGGCTGCAGCACTGGGCACATAGATCCCACCTGCAAACACTCACTGACCCAGAGAGTGTCTTCTACCACAAGTAGTCTCTACACCAGTGGTTCCCAACATTTTCTCTGCCGTGGCACACCTTGCTACTTTTAATTAATTTGAGGCACGCCACAATATAGTTTCCAAATGAACTCATTAATATTCATGAGTTTATGAGCCAATCCAGAGCTCTTTGAGTAGTTTTAAAAAAAATTTTGTGGCACACCTGCGTGCCACAGCACACTGGTTGGGAAACACTGCTCTATACTGATGTCCAGGAAATCACTCAGAGTAGTAACCCAACCCCCAGGAATACACATTCACAGCATCAGACCTACAGCTTGGAAAGCATATTGAGATCTTTGGATACAAAAGGACTGTGGGAAAAATCTATTCCTCACCTTCATAACTGCAAAGGCTCCAGGCAGTGCAATGGAAAGTGCTAAATATCGGGTGAGGGCAAAGAAGATGCATTTCCACTCCGCAGTATGGAGCTTGGTGAGGTGCAGTGGGGGTGAGTGAGCACTTATGGGGCTTACTGGGCAAAATGTGAGCAGACTGAGGAAGCAGATCATCCTGTTCAATTTCACAATGGGGGACAAGGGTTGTATAACTAGCCATTGGGCTATCAAAGTCTTCACAGTATAGCTGTGCAGATGGCCTGCAACCTGCAGGACACAGAGTCTGCCTCCCCTCTCCACGCCCAGTTCATGATCAAGCTCCAGGGAGAAAAGGGGCATGCAGCTGGCTACTTGTAGCATACCCTGAGCACTGGGGTTGAGCCTGTACACAATTGCTATTCCAATTTTATCACCTTTATGCAAGTCTTGTGTTATTTTATTCTTATGAGCCATTACTTAATTGAGTAGTTGATGCAGAAATTAAGATACTATTACTAGGGCCCTATAATGCATGTTCACATTGCTGCAAATGTACAAAATGTCAGATTATATTAAGTATATTGAAGATATTTCTGGGCTATATTGGTATGAGATGAAGCAGCACAGTTATTTAATTTGTAACAATCATGTTTCCCAATAGTTATGGTTCTGGTGCCATGTTCTCAGCACTCCACAGTTTGCTTTTCAGAATTTTCCTCATTGAGTTTTAAACATCTACAACTAATGAAAGCCAAACATTTAACAAAACGACAGCTCTAGACTGAGCTCTAAACATAGACAATGGTTTTAAAATGAGAAACTTACAATGGCTGACTTTTTCCTCTACCTCTTGGAGCTGAGGCATCTTACTTCTTACAAATGAAACAGCTCTGACATCTATTTCAAGACAATTAATATTAGGTGACTCAAATATTGGGACTCATTCATCTCAAATGCTCCTCATTTCAAGGGATGCCAATCAGTGTTTAGTCCCAAAGTTCTCTGCATTCCACTGCTTCTGTCGCCTGACTTTCAGTGTTGAAAATCATTGTCCTCAGAAAGAATTATGAAACTAAGATTATATAAAGAGCTATGTACTCTAGATGAATGAGTCAAAGTATTGTAAATTTCCTCCACATGTTATCTTTTTGATCTCCCAAATTTTAGAGCCTTTCTCATTCATGGCATTCAAGGCTTGAGAGGTATGTTGTTGTGATGGTCGCTGACTAGGCTGACATACCATGGTTTGAACTGGGAACACCCAGAGCTAAGTGCATGAGTCTTTAGAATAGAGAACTAGGCTCTCTAGGCAAAAACTGTAGCAGATTCTAATGTGTCAGGCACAGTGAGGGACACATAACACATACTACAGTAGATTGCACACTTTCTTGGGACAGATCCTCAAGGC
Organism: Podocnemis expansa; assembly: GCA_007922195.1. Taxonomy (NCBI): domain Eukaryota; kingdom Metazoa; phylum Chordata; order Testudines; family Podocnemididae; genus Podocnemis; species Podocnemis expansa. Next base: position 3,807,320 of record ML682016.1, on the reverse strand, counting down.
GGACTTCTCTGAGTCCCACAGCAGTGCAAATCTCTTACAAGAATTTACGTGTTGACCACCATATTGGTCCACACCAGGGACTGAAATGGGGATATCTAGCACTATTTGCACAAATCATTACAGTCTGAACTAAAGAGGCAGGCTCCCAATCTGAAAGCTGTAACAGCCCCATATCTTCTGTGTATTGGATGCAGAAAAGTGACATATAACACTCTGACCGGTGAATGTTTAGTCTGTCATAATTATGCTATCATATTTTAACTACCAACACCAGTAGGTAGCAATATAGCAGCATACAGACACATTACTGTGTGCTTTATTCTTTTGTTAAAGAGACATCATTTTAACTTTTTTCATTCTAGTCTTCCTAATATTCTATTTGAACACTGGAAGACAATTCCACTTAAGAGGTGGTGATTTTTCCTCTGTCAAAGAGAAGCAGACCAGATCATATGTTCAAGTACATTGTCGTAGCTCCATAAAAGTCAATGGACTACAATAATCATTTGAAACTGGATGAGAATCTGGACATAAGAGATATTTTTCTTCTGTGTTTTTATGCTGCTTGAAATTAACACGGTTGCATTTCTCCCCTTTTGTTTTTGATCATCACAGTGATAACTTAGGACAGCTGAATGTGCACAATGAGGCTTTCAGCTGGGCCCTAAATAAATATTAGCTTAGTTACTCTGGATTGTAATGCTTGATTAGAAATCATGGAACATTTTGGAGCAGATTATTCTATTCTTTAAAACCAAATATGGGTGGGGTCTAATCTATTTAATAGTGTCTGTAACTCAGAGTTCCTTCACGTTAGAAGACTTAAGCTAAAAATTATTTTAAAAAGGAAGATGAAAAAAGGAGGGACATATATCAGCTGTACAATCAGAGTGAAAACCACCACTCTTAAAGAGTTTCAGAGACATCTGCAGGCTCCTTTCTTATAAGGCCTTAGATGTATTTTTCTATAATAAAGAATTTCATAACTGGAGGTATTCAGCAAGCTGCTGGGTATAATTTATCCTGTTCTAATTTATTGGAAAGTGTCGTTTTCCTTATTTTAACAAAAAGGTTTTTAAACAAATAGAACTAAATGTAGATTTAATTTATTTCACCCAGTAAAGCATACTTGAGAAAATCAATTCTCATTTACAAGGATATCCTGGCAGGTTGGAAGCCCCATTATTATACTACGGTACCTTTTATGTTCAGGTTTATGTGACATATGGCATCATTTTTCCTCCATGATTCTCTTGCTTTCAGAAATCTACCTTTAAACAGCATTAAAGGTCTAACTTAAACTGACAAAAGTCAGGAAAATCAAAGTTAGTGCTGACAGCCTCTTTTAACTTCTATTACAGATGGATAAAAGCAAAACAAGTGAGTAAAGGGCAGAGTGTTAGCAATAACGCAGAATTCCCTATCTTTTGTCAATTCATATCAAACCCTAACTGTTATTTAAACAAAAGGCATTTTCTCCTTTCAATGAAGGGGGATCTGTCAGTGTAACTCCATCAGTGTTCAGTATCTGTAATGTAGGCCTTGTCTTACAGTCTTTACACGCAGATAAAACTCTCAGGGCAAGGCTACACTGTTAGCAGCAGCGACGACAGCATAGTATCAATTATGCAAGTTTGACAGAGCATCTGTAAAGACACACTCAAGTGAACTCAGGATTAGCTAGAGGTTGATTGGCTAAAATCTACCCTGCAAGAAGAGTAGCTCTGATTTGCCAGGAAGGCACTTTCCATTGAATCAGCGCTGTGGGGACCCTGCAGTAAGTGGCAGTTGGAGGGAGATGCGCAAAGTATGTTAAGTACTTTGCATATCTCCCTTTGCTTGCCACTGAAATTGCTCCATGGTACAGATGAGGGTTCAGATGAGTTTTGCCTGCCTGTGGTGGAGTAAGCCCCCAATTCAGGCCAGCATCCCTTTTTAAGAATGCACATAAGCACATGCTTAAGTCCCAATGAAGTTGATAGAATTTAAATACTCGTTTAAAGTTAAGCACACTTTCCTCAATCAAAATCTGAAGACTGCTGAATGAGCTGGTAGGACTGTCGTTAGAAATTCACTGCCACTATTCAGTGCCATCAACCACAGGAGCAAAGTGGTAAATTTCTGCAGTCATGTTATCAGCTAAGCATCCATCTCCTCGACTGCATTTTGTCCATTAGTTCTTTGCCATGGGTGCTATTCCTGACCTCTTAAGCCTCTGAGCAGCTTCACACAGTTCCATTTAGTTTCACCAAAAGAACCTTCTACAAGAGGTATTTTCTTCTTTTCTCCCATATGTTTAATTTCCCACCCACAATTATACTGATCAAAGGTTCAGGATGGATAATATTTAGTGCTGAATCAGTGACAAATTTAAAACCCACTGTCTTGTGACCCATGAGAAAGTGCTGCATCTCAGTAGAAAGAGAGGAATCCCCAATGTGCAGTGGTATAAATCTGAATTTTATTCAAGTTTTTTATATCATTCTGAGGCGGGGTAGATGGTAGCTAAGTCAACTCAGCTGCACAGGTGTATGGATGTAAAAACAGTGCCAGTATGTGCCAATACAACTCAAAGAAGAATCTAAAATACCCCTACAATAAATTTGAGGCATAAGCGGAATACATGCTGATGAGTGATGGTATAAAACAGGAGTCTCAAACAATACGCAGCCCGTGGGCCACACGCGGCCCATGATGAATGATTGTTAACAATATTTGCAATATCATTGTATGGAAAGATTTCAGTGGTGTGGTCCTTGCGCTAATGTTCTAACCCTCATGCGGCCCTCTACTAGTCCTCATGTGGCCCTCATGGTGATTTGAGTTTGAGACCCCTGGTATAAAAGCTTGGTTGGCATTTGTTTCGGGTGACCTGTTCATATTCAGAGAAGGAATCCTACTCCTGTGGTCCAGCTGTGCCTCTCGATACTTCTTTGCTATAGTAACTTTGCTTTTGGCCTTTTACCATCCACCTCCAACAAGCCAAAACTTATGTCTTACTGAGAGCAAAAAAACCCAAGGAGTTGTGTGGCACTTAAAGATTAACAGATTTATTTTTCACATGAGCTTTCATGGAAGAAAATCCCACTTCGTCAGATGCTTCGAAGATGGGTGAATTTACAGAATGGAATGAAAATAAATGCAAGGGGTGTAAAACATAGGATCAGGTCATACAGTACCAGCAAATCAGATCCTATGTTTTACACCCCCTTGCATTTATTTTCATTCCATTCTGTAAGTTCACCCATCTTCGAAGCATCTGACGAAGTGGGATTTTCTCCCACAAAAGCTCATGCGAAAAATAATCTGTCAGTTTTAAGTGCCACACAACTCCTTGGGTTTTGTTTTTGTTTTTTTTTGCTGGACTAGACTAACACGGCTATGCCTTTGAAAATTACTGATAGCAGCAATGGTGGGAGAGATAGTTTAACACATTAAGTACTTTCAGGTTTGAATACTGCATCTGTTTCCTCTTCCACTTGATTATAGTTCTCTGACCAAACTCAAGAGGCATAATGCCCCATGGCCAATAGAGCAGTCCACTACATCAGTCAGTTAGCCAGCAGGTCAATCCCTATCAGAGGCAGTGCAGGGCAACGGTCAGAGTTCTTGCAGAACTTAGTAGCCAGGAGATCCAACCCAGGAAGTTCGGTCAGCAGGTTAGTGTCAAGAGATTGGGTGAGGTGATAAGGGGAAGGTTAGGCATCAGAGTAAGGCAGTCTAGGCAGCAAACAATAGTGTGTTGCTTGGACAGCTTCCTCTTCCAGTTGGGGCCTTTAAGTAGTGTGGGAACCCGATGAGAGTGCTGACTAAGCATCCAAACTGGGGGCCTGAGGAGTTGCTGCTCTAGGTCTGTAACCTTTAGTACCAAGGCTGTTGGTCGAGGGCAACAGTTCAGTGCATTGACATGGCACAACACCTCAGGAAGTCTGGTTTTCTCCCCAAGCTGTGACTGTGGTGCTTCATCCCTGTAACATCTCATGTGGAGGAAGAGTGCCCCACTTAGATGGCAGTCTATGATGCCTAGCTTCCCTTGACAAAGAGACCAGCCCTCTGGCTATAGAAGCTGAACATCAAAGTCTGATGTCCATGGGGGTGTGTGTGTGGCCTGCAGAATTCATATGTGGCTCCTTCCACTTTTGAAAAACACAGCCCATAACTGCCTCTCATCAGGGTTTCAGGATTTTTTAGGCCCTCAGAACTGCTCCAAAACTCAAGCCTTCTGACACCTGATGCAGCCATGATGGTCTCAGCCCTAAGGAGAGGGATGCAGCATGGGTAGTGTGACAATGCAAATGAATCTCTGGCTCCCCTATGTACTGTTCAAGAAGCTCAGGAGAGAGAAGCCACCAGATGCAAGGATCCCTGGAGCCATGGTTATGCAGATTCTAATGTCTGGGAGCCACCGTGTAGCAGCATGCAAAACCAGTGCTTGCTATTCCAGCGCATTGAGGGGAATAGCAGCTACAGAAGGAATACTGTAAAGCACTATTCCAAGCCTCAGGGTCCCATCTCATCGATGCCCACTTATTTCACCACATAAAGGCCATTTCCCTAGGCTTTGGGTAAAATAGAGAGTACAAATGTGGAGAAGTTAATAAACCATTCAAAACCTTCAGTCACACTTACTAATCATGTTAAATTTCATTGAAAACCTGCCAAGAAAGTACATATTTGCATCTAGAGTCACTTAGACCATGACCTTCTAACAGTAACAAAATAAGGATCCAAACCTGCAGCCCCTTCCATGACTACTTGCCTTTAACAAGACTATTGACATGAGGAAAGGTCTTCAGGGTTAGATCTTAGCTTGACATAGTTATGTTTCTGCTTTCCCCTTGTTTTGAATCTAAATTTGAATGGTTTATTTTAACTAGTTTTTACATGATTTTAAGTAATTATTGGTTCTGCTGCCTAGGATGGTTTTTCTTTTTAATGTTATTGTGAAGCAGTGGCCTTGGTGTGATAAACTTCTATACGAGCTTGTTATTTTGGTTAGCAACATAAAACAGTTGATTGAAGAATAAACCCAAGCATGGCGTGATATTATTTAATTACTCTGCTTCATATAATGCTCTATTGAGAAAACTGCTGCAGGAAGAAAAAAATAGCTGTATGATGCATACTATTAAAGATTATGTGTGTATGTGATAAATAAGCAGCTGTGAATTATGGGGTATAATTCCATCAGGATGTTCTGATGACATCATAAACCATGGAGAGACACTCAAGTAGATTGTGTAATCGGCAGAGCTCAGAGTAGGAATTATAGCCCTGTAATTCACAATTGGTCTGCTTTATATTTTACATAGTGTATTGATGCAGGTTCCTGAGGGTCCTGGTTCCCCAGGAGTCCTGTATCATGACAATTCTCCCTGCTCACATGTTCTTGGTAGCTCCTGCTGAAGCCTCCCCAAACAGGGTTTCTGCTTGCTTTCCACTGAACTCCCCAATTATCGTCACTACTGATTCCCCTATTTGAAAAAATAGCAGCAGCCCCTATAGCTGTGTGCTCCCAAAATATTCAGTTTCTGAGGCTGCCTCTTCCCAGCAATACCCTAACTAAGCTAGCATCTACTATCATTACACCCATGTAAGCTTGAGGAACACCACTAATATCAATGGAGCTACTCTGCATATAAACTAGTGCAATTAAAAGCAGACTCTAGCTCACTTTCTCCAAACCAGTCTACCCCATACCTATGGTGGTTCTCCTTTTTCAGCCATTTTAGCCCACCTCTCATTCATTGCAGCTTATTCTATCTCTCCAGCATCAGATCCTTGACTAGCACCCTCATGCCTGACCTTGACTGCTCATTGCTGTTCTTCAAACACTGTTGGAGGGTTCTCATATGCAATTTTGTAAGTTATGAGTGCAACATCACATTGATGAATGCTGATTTGAGTGCATGCTATCACAGTCACAAATTATGAGGGCTTTTACAGTACATGCAGTGTGCACGGCTCTGCAATCAATGTCATAATTCATCCCACATATTGAACTCTGCCTTAACTCCCCAAAAACTATTTTCAGAGAATGTTTAAAGTTGCAAAGCTAGGCACTCAATAGTCAGAAAATTATGAGGTTTAGGAGGCATTCAGCTCCCACTGAAACTTAGTGGGAGTGGGTGTCAAACTTCTTTAGAACTTGTTTGCAGGGGGACACTCAGGAAAGTTAATTCACATTAACTAAAGTTGTGATTTTAAAGTGGATTGTTAAACTGCATTAAATCCCTATGTGAATGCTCAGTCAGAAATTAAGTGACCTTAATTTAGTTTATCTTAATTCACTTTAATTAATTAAACTTCCAAGGTGACTTAGGATAAACAGAATTGAGGCCATCTTAATTGTGAATGAGAGTGTTCACATAGAGATTTAACATAATTTAATTAGTCCACTTTGATGTCACACTTGTGGTACTCCTCAGGAATCAGTTGTCTGCCAGTGAAGAGAGATTCCATTAGGTTTCTTATTGTGCTGTATGCCTACAGTTTCTGACTTACCCTTCTAAAAGTTGATGCCCTTGAGCCCCATAGGAGGCCATCTTTTAAAAATGCAAGGAAGTCCTTTGCTTCATCTGTCTTTACCTTTGTGTGTGTCCTTTGTAACACCAGCATCTAAACACCAAGTGATACATAGACACCATTTGTGAATTTCCTCTAAAACAGTGGTTGTCAAACCTTTTTCCTTGGGACCCAGCTCCGGACCGCTCTGCCATGTGGTGACCCTCCAGTGAAAAAAAAAGCAGCTGCCACCAGAAAACTGAACAGTGACCATGGCTGTGGGGGGTAGCAGGGGTGGGAAATCCCTCATGGCTTTCATCCTTTCTCTTGAGGCTTCTATTGCATCTCTGAAATCTACATATCTAATTTGAGATCACCTACATGGAACATGCAGAGGGTGATCCCACATGCCATACTCCTGTCTCAAATCAGAAAGTATGTCAAATAAGTCTCTAAAATTGCATGTAGTAGCCTGGAGTATGTGTGTGGGGGGGAGCTGCTTGCAAATGGGGAGTTACTGGGGGGAGAAAAGAGATGGAAGTGCTGAGACAGAGGAAGGAGAAGAGAGCCAATGCCAAGCTGAAAAGAAAGGTCCTGGAAGATCCTGTCTGCTGCTGAGCCTGTCCAAGTCCCTCCAGGTCCTGCTCCCTTCTACACTGCCAAATCTCAGGAACTGAAGCAGCCCCTCTGGATTTCACTTTCACCTCTGCTGTTCGTCTGCTCCCTGAGTCTGTGTGAGTTTCCATGAACACACAATATATTGCTTGAAGGGTGCAGGCCCTTTCTGCTCGGTCTGGTGAGCCCTGTCACTGTCAGTGTGCATAAGGCAGCAACACAACAGAGCTACCCACTCCCCTTCAGATCGGGACCTTGTTACAACCAGCATTGCTGCACAGTTTCACTCTGCTGTGGGGCACAGTAATCTCCCAGGACTCCCACAACTTCCGTGAGACTTGAGGCAGCAGTGAGCTTTAGTGCACTATAGACCTCTCTCTGCCTTGTTCTCTGGTACGGTTAAGCCATCCTCCTACAAAGCCAGATCTGTGTACAGCTTAAACTTCTCCTTTCAGGAGATACATCCTTGAGCTGGATTTTATTCTGTTACTTAGGTTTTCTAATTCTAGAAAAAAATCCAATACTTTCTAACACAGGCTCCTACTAGAACAGTTTGCTTTTCTCTTCTCTTTTTAATTATCAGTCAAAAAATCTCTGGAAACAGTTTTCATTAAAATCTACAAGTTATAACTTTTGTTGCAAGCAAGGGAATTCTCAATGCACTGAAAGAAGAGGCAACTCTTAATTTGCAAAAATAACTGCAATCCCCAGATCCCAAAAATGGTGGAATAAGGGGGTGCTCAAAGTTTTTTCTTTTCTTCATTGGGTCTATGGATAAAAATCACAGATTGCTTGCCAGTGACCTCAGTCCTTTTCATGAATGAGAGAAGCCCAAAGAGACACCGACTCAAAGAGGAGACATAGAGATTGTTTGAACAACAATTAGCACCTCATTGTTAATCCTAACGACTTACATCCCTGGCATTTGTCACAATGCTCTCTACTGAAGGCTGCTACTATGTTACAGCAGGCTGCAGATCAGTGAGAGGCAGCCACCTTCCTTTCCGCTCATGTTCCCTGCCAGTGACCCAGTGACTGAGGGTCTGTGACCCACTACTGGGTTGTGACCTGAACTTTGATGATTACTGCTCTAAAAACACTAAAAGGATTTTTATTACATTCTTAGAATGAGTGACTACAGTTTCCTCCTCTCAACTCCCCAGGTGACAGATTAGGCAGACCTAGATTTTGGTTCTAGATAGGTTCCTGTTGTATTGTTTTGCATGGGTGTATTAGGAGAGTGAGAGGAATGCCAATAAGATCTGATTAAGTTCTGAGAATCAAGGCCTAATGATTAATGAGAAGACAATTATAATCAGAGTGGCCTGTTCCTTCACAATCTTCTTTACGACCTATACTTTGACTAGCTGCAAGGAGGAAGCATAAAGGAAACTTTCAGTCTACTGACGTAAACATAGAGGTAGAGATTAAAGAGGTAAAGAATTTTTTAACTGACATTTGATTCAAATACGTTCCATCAATAGAATTCCAGTCCGGCCAGTGATGTCCTGAAGTCTAGCTGATCTACGTAGACTGCACCACCTCAGTTCTAAGTGTGCCTCGCTGAGTCAGCCAAGTGTGACTTTCCTTCTCAGTGTAAAACTCTTAGCAATGGACCAAGTACTTCTGCCCAAGACATGAATAGAGCTACTTGTCTAAGCAGTGCTGGCTACACAGGAGTTAGGTACACCTCATGTTTAAGAATCATTTGCTGAAAATGAAGGAGTTATCTTAGGGCAGGGGTTTTAAACATATGGCCAGTGGGCCGCATTCAGCCCCTGAAGCTATGTCCTGCAGGCTGCAATGACACTATTGTTACCAATATTTGCAATATCATTGTATGAAAAGGTTTCAGGTATGCAGCCCTCGAGCTAACATACTAGTCCTCATGCGGCCCTGCACTAGTCCGCATGCAGCCCTCATGGTGATTTGAGTTTGAGACCCCTGTCTCAGGGCCTATAGTACAAGATAAATTATACTACACATCTCCTTGGGCCTCAACTGCCCCAGAAGCACATCCAGCTCCAGATATGTTCCCCCTACATGGAATCTGGCATCTACCCAAATGACCAGCTTCATCCATATTTTTATCCATAGCTGGACCAAACATCAAATAACATTAAGAATGAAGTCACCCACCAACTCCAGTGGCTATCTCCTTTACTAAAGAGGTCACAGCAATAATGAAGATATTTTAATACATTAGCTATGAGGAACAGGAAGCTCTTAATAGGGAATTCCCGTTCCACCTAAAAATCAACATTCAAAATACAGGTGAAGAAAAATTATGCAATGCTTCCATTTTGCCTAGTTGGTGGGTTTTGTGTGTGTGCATGTGCCACTTCATTTTCTGAAAACATCAGACATTCATTCATGGTTAATTCAGGGAAGTTCAGTTGAGATCCTGCAATGTTTTACTCAGAGCTCAAGTGTGTGAGGGCTCTTGTTATCTTTAGAGGAGCTAGCAGGGAGACACATGAGAAATTCTGAGACTTTGTGCTGCCCCTTTAGGAGTTGATTGGGAGCAATATCCTTCACCAGTCCATGGGCTGAACTACTATAAGAAAGGGGAAGGGTTCCTGTGAAGGGGAGGGTAGGCAGATTGAGAGTCTGCAGGCACATATCCTGCATGTCTCCCTGAGGAGAACAATTGCCACTTTATGACCTCCTATGGGAACCCAAAGGCTGGAAAGAGACATGAGGTGGGGCCATCTCCTAGGGAAGAGGATCTAAATCACTTCATCCCACGTTTAGAGTTCTGAAAAATCTGTGGATATCCACTTTATATTCTGCAAATTCCCCCATCTTCAAGCATCTGATGAAGTGGGACTTTCTCCCATGAAAGCTCATGTGATAAATAAATTTGTTAGTCTTTAAAAGTGTCAAAGGCAGGGGTATCACTGGCACCTGGCATATGGGGCATGTGCCCCGAGTCCCGGAGTCAGTGCCTCGAACCGCTGGCTGCCCCCCTGCCTCTCCTGGCCCCATCCCCAGCTGGGTATCTGAGGGGTTGGCCTGGCCACGGCAACACCTGCCTCTCCAGGGCTGGGCCACCTGCTGCAACCACTGTCTCACCTGGCTCCATCCCTGGCTGGGAATGGGGGGCCAGACTGGCAGCAGCAGGAGCCTGGGGCCCCAACTCCAGATCAGGGCCAGGGTGCAGGGCCCAAGCCCGGGTCCTGGGTCTTTCCTTGGGGCAATGATGCTCCTGGCCAAAGGACTCCTTGTCTGTTTTGCTGAACTAGACTAACATGGCTGCCACTTTGGCACTTTAAAGCTGTGCACCATGTTTGCAGATCACAGATTGGATGCCAATACATGTTTTGCCTCCATGCAGGATTGTATCCATGCTCCTTGCTGTGGGGTCTCAGCTGAGTGGGGATCAATAGCATAGAATGAGGAGTGAGCCAAATGACTCATTGGCATCAGCAAGGTTGTAGGAACTGGAGATATAATACCTTCTCAGTCATCTCAACAAAGACCTGGCCTATGTGCTGGCAGGAAGCAGGAATTTCTTCCTCCTAGTTACTGTGTGGCAGCTTTGCTTTTTCATGTGACATTAGGAAGCACAAGAGAAACTTTTCTACTTCTTGCACGATCTGTGGAAATTGGGGTCCGATGCCTAGGGGAAGTTGGGGCGTGCATGAGTGTGTCACATTGGAAACTTCTCACCAGTTCCATGCCATTAATTCTGGACTTACCTTGCTCAGCTATATTCATGTGGACCTTGCCCCACACAACAGCTAGGAGATGGGTTTCATTATGTCCTGCTTAACTGTCGGAGCATGGCCATTGCCTGTGCTTCGGCTGGTAGTGCAATTCCTGTCCTACATAACCCCCTCAAACAGCCAACACAACTTTCTTTTTTGAAGAGAAGAAATGCAAAGCCAGTGAAGAAATCAAGATAGTTTAGTTAAAAATCTTTTAAAAAAATCCCGTGAGAGCTCTGTTCCTAAGGGAGCCCTGAGATGAGTTCTGTGTGGAAGTCGAGAATTCTGGGGAATTCTTCCTGATGGCAGTCTGAAGCCCATGCTCAGAGGAAGATCACTGTGATGGACATGCAGAAATACCCTGCTGTAAAGACTGTCTGCCTGGAAGGGGCTGAGAAGAGCTAAATGCACTTAAAGCAATTGCTATGTGCCTACCTACACAAAACCCCTCTTCCCCCTGTGGACACTAAGTTAGTGAAATGAAAGCTTTATTTTAAAGTTTATTTTTAAAAATCAATTATTAATTTGTATTATTTTTAAAACCCCACCTTTCTTAATCCTACTGTTCAATCAGTGCACGTCCGATTCATTTACTGCACATCAAGGGCCAAACTTGGCTCTGCTCAAACTCTGGGATCTTGTGAGGGGGAGTGTAACTGAGTCTACACAGCAATTAAACACCCCTTTACCCTGCATCCAAGTCAGATGACACAGGCCTGCAGTGGGTGATTAACTTCAGTGTAGGCAACTCATGAGTTACACCAGTGTTAATTCAATCTATGAATGAGACACCAAAGCAATGAGCTTCATAGAAAAAATATAAATAGATACATATGCTAAGTTAATATTTGTAACTGTGAACAGAATTAGGTCAAAAACTTGACATTGACTCAGTCCCCCATCTCATTCACTATATACTCCTGCTTTACTTATTCCATATTCCACTAAACAAGCAGCAGTAGCTATGCCGGCAGGTAAGCATCTCCTTCCCACACAGTGCTGTCCACACAAGTGCTTATGCAAGCACAACTTACGGTGCTCACAGGTATGTTTTCCTCCCACACCCCTGAACAATACAAGTTTTTCTGGCCTAACTGCTAGCATAGACAAGGCCTCAGTTGCACATGCACTGAGGATAGGACATAACAGAATAATTCAGTATTGTCAGCTCTCATGATTTTACTGCAAATCTTACTATATTTAGTGTTTTTCTTAAACCTTTGGTTCCCGGAGTCATATGACATAAGAATTTCCATGCCACCATCAACTTGAGCCTGGAACACTCCACACAGGAGATCCACTTTCTGGACACTACAGTACAAATCAGGGACAGACACAGGTGCGTCGCTGGCGTTGAGCACGCTGGGGCACGTGCCCCGGGTCCCAACGCCAGTGCCCCAGATCTCCGGCCCAATTGGGCTGGGGATCTGGGGCCTGATCCCTGGCTGGCCATGGCTGCGGTGGCCCAGTCCCCGGCTGTGGTGGCCCTGTCCCTGGCCGGGGATCCGGAGCCCATCTGACTGCCCGTTAGGGCCAGGGGGAGGCTGCGCTGCCACAGGCGGCTAGGCTGCGGCGGGGCTGGGCCAGAAGTGGCCACTGGAGGCTGGTCCAGTGCCCGCAGCCACAGACGGCCAGGCCCTGTCCCTGGCCGGGGATCAGGGGCCTGGCCACCCGCAGGTGCGGGCCTGGCCTCCAGCAGCTGCTTTTGGCCGGGCTACACCGTGGGCTAGCTGCCCGCGGTGGCGCGGTCCCCCCCCCCCGCCAGCCCTATCCCTGGCCGGGGGGCGGGGCCTTCTGGCTGGGCCCATGCCCTGGGTCCCTCCCCGCCCCAGCACTGCCTCTGGATAGATGCATCACCACCACCCTATACCGAAAACCTACTGATCAGTATAGTTACCTACATCCTTCGAGCTTCCATCCTAAACACACCACACGATCCATTGTCTACAGCCAAGCCCTAAGATATAACCGCATCTGCTCTGATCCCTCAGACAGAGACAGACATCTTGAGGATCTTTGTCAAGCATTCTTGAAACTACAGTACCCACCTGGGGAAGTAAGAAAACAAATGGACAGAGCTAGATGGGTTCCCTGAAGTCATCTACTACAGGAGAGGCCCAAGAAAGAAAACAACAGAACACCACTAGTCACTACCTACAACCCCCAAGTCAGACCTCTGCAACAGATCTTTAGGGACCTACAGCCTATTCTAAAAGATGGTCCCTCTCTCTCTCAAGCCTTGGGAGATAGGCCTCTCCTTGCTTATAGGCAGCCCCCTAATCTTAAACAGATACTCACCAGCAACTACAGATTTAACAACAGAAGCATTGAAGCAGGCACACACCTCTGCAACAAACCACGCTGCCAAGTCTGCCCACACATCTGCACAACAGATACCATCATTGGCCCTAATCAAGCCTGCTGTTCCATCAAAGCCTCATTTACCTGCTTATCTACTAATGTGGTCTATGCCATCATGTGCAAGAAATGCCCCAACACCTTATATATTGGACAAACAGGACAATCACTGCGTAAAAGGATGAATGAACACAGAGCTGATATCAGAAATCACAGAACAAAGAAACCAGTTGCTGAGCACTTCCATCTTTCTAATCACACGATGAATGATTTGTTAACGACTGTCATCAGGGATGTGGCTGGGACATCAAGACTTCAAAGAGAAACAGCTGAACTTGAATTAATATGCAAGCTAAATTCTCTGAAAGCAGGACTTAATCGAGACTATGGGTTCTTTTCCCATTACAAAAGGTAATTTGACTTCAGGCTTCCCATGGTTTGAACCTAACAACTGCTTTGATTTGCTGTTACTGTATGACCTGATCCTATGTTTTACACCCCCTTGCATTTATTTTCATTCCTTTCTGTAAGTTCACCCATCTTCGAAGCATCTGAGGAAGTGGGATTTTCTCCCACGAAAGCTCATGAGAAAAATAAATCTGTTAGTCTTTAAGTGCCACACGACTCCTTGGTTTTTGTTTTTTTTTTTTTTTTTGCTGGACTAGACTAACATGGCTATCCCTTTGGAAATTGATAAGAATTTCATCCTTCATTTTAAAAAAGCTAAGTTCCACCCAGCTGTGGAGAAAACGATGAAAACATGAATCCCAAAGACTCAGATACCAGAAGACAAGTAAAAAGAAACCCAAATATGTTTTCTTTTAAATCTCATAATTCTTAAGCCAATCTCATGATTTTTGAAGGCCTGACTTTGTTTTTAACATCTGCAGTTTACAGTTCTTTAGAAAGGACTTTGTTTAAGCTCTTACGTAATAATAATAATGCTTTGTTCTTCTATAATACTTGTCAACTATCAATCTCAAAGTGCTTAACACAAGAGGTCAGTATCACTCTCCCCATTTTACAGATGGGGAAAAGACTTACTTAAGGTCATTTAGCAAACTAGTGGTAGAGCTGGGACTTTAACTCAAATCTCCTGTCTAATGCCTTTTCTATTGCACGTGTGGTGGATTCCCTTTCCTGGATGGCTAAACCCTGGGCCTGCTCCCATTAAGAACATGGTATTAGTTGAGGTGGGACAAGGAGGAGGATGCTGTTTCCTGAATGGAAAGTGCAGCTGTCTCTAACAAACTCATCAAATGATGCTTGGGATACACAATACAAATGTTTGTGTATGTTACTGTTTTTTTTTATTTCCTGCAGCAAAGTGATAGATGCTTAAAAATAAATAAGGTCAGCCTGGAACAGTTGCCATTAGAGTTGGTGGATAGTGACAGGGCTATGTGACACAGGGCATTAAACTTTTTCCTTTGGCCCATGGCAGGTGACCAAGGCCAAGAAATAAAGAGCAGTCTGTTGTCAGCAATCCCAGTCAGCCCTTCATTACCAAGGCTTTTCCTCCAACAGCTCTAGATTGTAAGTGGGGGAGGCAAAATATATTTTTCCTTCATATGGGACCACCAGACTAGCAATAAATTCCCTCAGACAGAAATTAAAAAAAAAAGTGAAAAACCAGAGGCCAAACAGCATTTATATAAGATCAGAATTTCTTTAGCACTTGTCCTATTTATAGACACATGCTGTTAATTCCACCCGAAATGCTGTTATCACCTCTCAAGCAGCATGTCAGAAATGCCAAGCCACAGACCACCATCTTTATCTCTGTCTCAGTCACCATCCTTCTGTCCCCAACCTCCAGCCCTTACGGAAAAAGCAACTAGTTCATGAAGCCATGTTGAGTGTTTTCAATCACTATTTATGAACCTAGTCATTTTTGCATATTTCTCTTTATAGCTTTCACATCAAATTCTTAATAGAAGCCTAAAAAGGACTAACATACACCAAAGGTAGCACCAAACAGGAATTCACCTTCCAACAAAAGAATATTGATAACTCTTGCTAAATTCCCAGTCCCCTAAATCATGGTTCCACCATATGCTGATTTGCTTTGACAACTTTAATCATTTTTATATGCTATTATTAAAGTAGAGTTGCTCAAGGAAACACAATACTTTTGAGTACAGCATGGGCAGTATTCTAACATAATGAAGGGAATGACAAAGGGGTCAACTGCCCAGTGCACAATGGTTTAAAAGGGGTTGGGTGGATGGGATAGATCCATGGATGGCTGGGGGAAACTTTTACCTCAAGAATGCTAGCTCCCTGTCCCGCCTCTCATTAGTGACACAATGACCACATCCCATCCTTCATCTGCACCAGGTCCCATCCCTTTTTGGGTCCTTTGGTGCTACATTCCTCTTCCCCCCTCTTCACTCAGCACCTACACTGCTGCTTGCCACCTCAGGGGAAGGGAGGGCACAGATGAGAGGAGGGGGGCAAAGCAGGAGGGGAGGAGGAACCTGATGCTGGGGAGGCTGAGTGGAGAAGGAAGAATGTGTAAAAGAGAAGGGAGGCCAAGTTGTCGGAGGAGGAGAAGAGGAGGGATGTGGTGAACAGTGGAGTTGAGCGGAGAAGGGATGTGGCAGCAAGGCCACAGGTCTGGAGTGGAGAAGACGAGAGGTGGGGCCTGAAGCAGAGCAGGGGAGGAGTGTGGGTTGGACCACAACTGGAAGAGAAGAAATGAGGAACTAGCTTCCCCAAGAGCAATCTTCACCTGCTTCCCATGGTTGTAAAACTCAGTCATCCTTTTCGGGGGGGGGGCATTAAGCAGTCTCCCCTGGGAACTGCTGTTGGAGGACCTGTGTGTGTATAAGGAAAGAACAAACAGAGGGACTGGGGACAAGTGGTCTTGCCTAGAAGTTGCAGCTGGGCTGAGGTCTCCCTATCAGGGATGGAAGTCACTGGGCCAGAGTTAGAGGAATCAAGAGGCCACGTTCTGTAAATAAGAGTAATGATCATAGTCAGGCCAGGGTCAGAGAACTGAGATCAGATGTATTATCAGGTTAGAATCAAAAGGCAGGAAACCTGCATCAAAATTAGGCTGGAGTCAGAGACCAGGGATGAAGAGATGGGGCATGGGTCTATGTGGCTGCTCAGACAACTTCCTGGAGCAACACCTGGGGTTAAGAAGGGGCCCTTGACTAGAGGACCACAGGTACCATTCTCTGGTGGTACTTCCTGCAGCACCTATTGTCTGCAGTGCTACCCTTTGACCACCTCATTCATGAGCACTTCCACGACAGCACAATGCTCTAGAAAGCTGCTCTTCCACCACAGGAGTACTTCTGCATTTTATCATGTGTGGACTGCTGAGCCCAGCCCACTTGCAATCAGCCTCTACTGCTGGCCACTTGTATAGAGTTAGACCCACGGGGAAAGACTCAAAGCAGAGATGTGGAAGGTTACAGAAGGTTTAAACAAAGTGTGAGAAAATGCCTGACAGCATTGAGATAAACATCCCTCCAGCTTTCTTCACAGGGTAAGTAAATATTAGACACCTGCCCTAGAATAAAAGGTCCATTGTTTGTGTGGATGACAAGTTATAGATAAGAAGGGTGGTTGCTATCATTCTCTATTTCCATACAAATTAGCTAATGTTTCCCTCTTCTCACACACAGAGTGAAAGGCCAAAGTCTCTCACTTACACAACCAAAATTTTCCAGGTCTTTTCACAGTTTAGTCCAGTTTAGGTTTCATTTTTAAGACAAATTGTTTAGTTCTCATGAGCTCTGTTAGCACATCTTAAATCTGATGAGCAGCACCTGTCTTATTTCCAGTTCTAGCAGTTATGCCTATGTAAGGCAGGCTTAGCAGCTGTGCCTAACAGCTTCTGAAGGGGGGAAACTAATCTGCATGAGTTTTGTGTTTGCATGAGCACAAAGAATACATTAGCATAATCAAACTATGGGTGCAGGGCAATATGTGTAATGGTATTTGGGGTTAATCTGAACGCAATCTATCAACATTTGTAATTCTACTGAATGGAAATATGAAATACTGTCTATGGTGATATGCTACTTTCTGATTGTTCCAAATCTGTTTGGGTTAGTTAAAGGGTAAAGCTACCCTTAACAACAAACAACAACAACAAAAAAACAAACAAAAAAAACTTGTATGAGAGGCTTCTGCCTTTTTCAGCCTGGAAAAGGAAGCATGGGGATGGGGTTTGCATAGCTCCTTCTTGGAGCAATGCTTGAGGCATTTTGTCTCAGCCCCTGGCCCCACTGTCAAATGATAGATCTGGCTGGGCTTCTTTTAAGGCCTGTCTTTGTTATCTTAACAAAAGTAGCTATTTGCAGCTATTTGAGGTTTAAGAGCTGAAATCACTGGAGAGAGGAAACCCCCTCTCTCTGAGCTGAAATCACTGAAGAGGAGCAGCAGATGGAGCAGCCAGTGGCGAGCTGGGCAGCGCAAGTCACTGGTGGGCGAAGCCAGTGGACAGTGGGCAGACCCAGCGGACGTTGAGAGCTGCCAGAGGTGAGCTGGGTGGCTCAAGCCAGCTAGTGGCATTACATTATTTAGAAACCCCAAGATATAGAACTCGGCCCTTGTACTGCCATCTCGCCCTGCCAGAAGGGTTATACCAATATACCTCAAACAACACCCCTGCTTTTCCAGATCCAGAACATCAACTCAGTCAATGATTATCCATCCTGGTCTGGAGCACCACTCTGTACTTCAGACCCAGTTGTGCCTCCTCTTTCTCTTAGCTCTGTCAGTAGTAGCACCTTTCAGATCTTACCTTTGTAGTTCCCCTGCTGTTCTGACCACAATTTCTCATACAGGTCTGTCAACTCACCAAAGTGCTAAGATGCAGCACCCATGTAATTTCAGCCGTAGGTTAATCCTAAACAGTATTGTTCTGGACTGGAGTTATTGTTCTGAGAGATCAGGTAATTTCCTCTCTGAGTTTAGAATATGTTCCACTGATGTGCTTTATTGTATGTTGCAGAAGCTCACAGCACTAAGGAAAGAGGAGAGGAACCAGCTAGATGGAAACTTTTGAAATCCAATAACAGCTCTTTTGTGCTTTTAAGCTGGTAGCTCTGTCTCCATGTTGTTCACACAGCAGATGGATAAGGCTGAGAAGTCAGACACCATGTGACTCCACTGACAGCAGAAACATTGGAGAGACTATAAATGGGAATTAGGAAAACTATCACTTTTTAGATTGATTTTTATAAAGTGTTTTAATATTTCAAAGAATTCCTTCTAAATGTTTTAAGAGCTTTAAATTAGAAGCTGTAACCTGATCGTAAATTAAAAACCAGGCTTTACCAGTGAAAAGCAGTGCAAAGTTATTTATATGTTTATAATTTATTTCCATTCCCCACCAAGATAGTCTCTGGAGACTATGATTCTCATTTCCAAGAGAATTCTAAGAGAGAATGCAGCATTCATGCTAAATCCTCTAATACACCTGTTTTAAGTGTCTGCAGTATTAGTCATTTGTCCTCCTGCACCAAACATCCATCCAGAAAACATAGAAATTTTAAATATAAATAAATATTCCAATGTCCAAACAAGCCAAGCATTTAATCTCCTATACCAGCACTCAGATAAACTGGAATATTGCTGCGTATTCATATCCAAGGGAAATTCAGTTGGTGTAACATCTCCAGAGAGGAGCTGTAGGTGTGTACAGGAGTAGTGTCAGTGAAGGTTTCCTTCTATAGCTGCAGATAAAGCTCAGACTCATAGCCATACAAACAAGGTAAGTCTGAGTTCTGTATTTATTATTAATCATTATTATTACACCTCTCATCTGAGTCAGGCCACCACTGTGCTCATCATAGTACAGGCATACTGAAAAAAGATGGCTGACCATAGACAAGACTGGGAGTCTGCTGATATGAAAAGAACCTGCCTCCTCTTTGATATAACCCACTATTTCAGTCGTCTTCCCTCAGACTGTTAAATAACTTTACAACTTTGAGATCTGGTTCAGGCTTCTCACTGCTAATGTCTGCCCAAATAGCCATTGCAGCAAAACACACCCACTTCCAACGGTGACTGGCTAGAAAACTGACCCCATCCAACCAGCCACAGTGTTGCACACATTTTTGTTCTTTAAGTTGCACATCTACCACTTGTTCTATTCAGGAGTTGAGACACGGACCCTGAGTAAAGTCCAACTAGTACAAAACATAGCAGCCCACCTACTCAGCAACGTAGGTCACCATTAACACACCACTCCAGTACCCTGATCTCTGTGCTGTGCCTCTATTTAAAACACCTGTGTTCTCTATTTACAGGGTGGAACTTGAGGTCTCTGTCCTTATATTCAAACTTTTCTGTTGATTTTTCCTTAACTATCTGAGATACCTTCCCCTCTGTAATTATAAACTCCCATGATGGCTACTTTCCACTGAAGCAATGACACTGTCACCCAACATGGAGAAACTTGTAGGAACAGCAGAAAGAATTTTTACAAAAGCTGGATTTACCCTCTGGAGCTCATTATCTCTAGAAAGGACCATGAACCTCAACACATTCAGAACTAAAAGTAAAACTTTTTTTTAAAACTTAGCCTCCTAATGTTTCTGCAATCACATACATGAAACACAATACCACAGTCATTCACAGACTTCAGAAGGAAACATCACCTTACATAACAAACCCTACTTAATCCCACCAACACCTTTCAATAGGCTTTTTTTGTTGTTGTTGGTCATAATTAAGTTTTCTAATAAGATGTTAGTATTAGATTAACCATCCAATGTTTTCAATAACACATCCCCATTCCCGTTCACGCTCTGCCAAAGAAACCTCCACCATGCTATGTGCTCAGATACTATGGTAATGGGGCCCATGCAAATAAAGAGTCAGACAGCCTTTACGTTTACTAGATTCAAAGGGGGCAGCCATGTTAATCTAGTTCAGCAAAACAAACAAGGAGTCCTGTGGAAATTAAAGACTAACGAATTTGCACTCCTTGCTTGATTTACTAGAGACATCATGCTGGAAGAAAGATACAGTCATTACTTCTCGCACACTACAAAATATTTACAAGGCCTCATGTTCTAATATCATTTTGGTTCATTAAAAAAGTCTCCCTGCTTTGTTCCCTGTAAATTAAAAGGTATGTGATCCATCAACTGTTATCTTGGTTCCACAAATTATTTCATGGCACACCATACCTGCCAAACCAACAGCCCAAAAGCGCCACCTAATGGTCTTAGAGTCAAGTACACATTATGAGACAGCAAATACAACTTGGAAAGAGACCAGTCCCATTCCTTTGGGATTTTAAAAACATTTTTGTGAAGGATTTCTCCAAACGCCTGGCATGTCATTAGTAATGAAGGCCTACAGGGGAATAATTCCTTGGTGGGTCCTTAAAACTGTTTTATAAACAAGTATTTGGAGCAGGAGACTGAGATTAAAGCCATAGAACTTACATCGTAATTAGAGAGGTTACAAGCTACTGAAAACTTTGATGCTTAAGTTGCCTTTGTTTAGTCCCAGTTTGATTGCCAAATGACTGCAATTTCACAAGCATTTATGCTGAATGGCAGTGACATGCTCAGCCCTGCTAAATTAATCTTTTATTTCTGTTATTTAGTAAGATATTTGCACAGGACAGTATCAATTTAGCTGACAATCTATTTAGCAATACAGCTCAGTTTCTAAGGTAGGCTTGTGTCTTCAAAGGCACAATGAAAATCCATCCATATATACCAGAGCCAGGGGATAACATTAGCTGCTGTGATATAATTCACAGAAACTACAAGAGAAAATAATAATTACATTTCAAAAGAAATATCACAGTAGCATATTCTAAGGCACTGAGCTGTCAGACAAACAGGGTTCTTTAAAATGATTGAGTATTGAAAAGCACTAGGAAGAAATAAGATGGATAAATACAGATACAATTTATTTTATGTTACATCTGTCATACTGTGGATCGCAAACTGAGTTATAATCATTTATAAAAGCAGGCATTACAAATGAGGTGGAAGTGCGACAGGTTAAGGAAATGACTTCCATTATTTGCTTTCATACTTAGTAACCAAACATGAAAACACAAAGGAAGTAGTAGGCCTGGAATTCTCATGTAGTCCACAAATCAAGATAACATTGGGTCAATGCCAGTTTAACTATTGTTTGGGTACCTGGTTACATTTTGGGAAACAGGTTCAATGGAGGATTTAGAAAACAGATGTTGGGGTGGGATTAAGTGGGTTTTATAACAAACTTATTTAACATCCATATATACATCTCACCATATACAATTAGATGGCAAGAGGATTGCCCCAAACCATATTTACTGAGAATATTACAAAATGTAGATGCATATAATACTTTTCCTTTGTTTCCAGTAACATATTTAAACATAAGCAGAAATGGTCCTATACTAGCCAGTGAATACAAAACCACATAGCAACTTTAAATCCATATTTATTTTGAAATAATTGATAGTTATTTCCCATTTTCTTTCAAACTGATCTGAGTTCTGTGCTGCTTTTGCTGAGGCATGCATTATCATTAAATTTAGGCTGAGCCTTTCAGTCTTTAAGGTCCTGATGAGTTTGTTTCTGCCATCAGGAAAGGATTTTTTGCACTAGTGTTAACAACAGTAACAAACAATTGTATCTGTTTGATAGAATTGTGATATTTCAGTAATATCTATAGGACACTATTGTGATAATAGAGCCTACAAATTTACTCTGATTGTGAGCTCAACCACAATGGGTCAGAGAGAACTGGCCTAACTGGTGCAGAAAACAATAAGGGGATAGGCTATGTCATCCATCACTCCCTTTTTAGGCCCTTAAAGAAAGAGACTTTGGGTTGGAAATAAGAAGAGATGAAAGCTGCTGAAGTCAGGTTCACTATCATGGCTATCACCCCACCGTTTACTGGGACCCTGGGCCAGAGCTGTAATGCTCTGTTTTGCTGCCTGGGACATGTTCCGATCAGTACATGCCCCTCGGAATTAGCAGCTCTTGAGGCCGGTGCCACAAAAAACGCCCTTTAATAGAGTGGCTCCACTGAGCCATGCCGGTGCACCTGGGGCAAAGCCCCGTTGGCTCCGCCATAGTTACAGCTCTGCCCTGGGCTTTTATCCTCCTGGTCCTAAGAGATATCCTCACCAGACCCAGTCAGAGAAAGGGATCTACCTCTCATGATCTCTTCTGAACCAAAGATCAGCTGGGATGAAATGGGATCAGACTTTAACAATGACAGCTTCATCCTATCTCAACTAACTTCTCCCCCCCCCCCCCAACCATTATCATCTTTGATACAATCCTTTCAAAACTCTCTCCAGCTAAGGGGAAAGGGATTGAGAAATGCTATTAAAATTAAAGCTTTATTAATATTCACATTTCAAATGTAACCACTCCCCTTCTTTTGTTTATCTTTAATAAAAGGTTTAAAGGATTTTTAATTATCTGTTTGACATGGTACTCCCTATGTTCTGGTCTCTGTGTACTAAACCCTGAATCTTGTTTAATGGTTAGCAGTGACTGGGTTGTTATCTCCTTTGGCTCATTTATTCCATCTAAATTAATACAATACAACAACTGTGGTATTTTAGAAACAAAAATTTCTAGGGTGAGCATTTGGAGAGTATCACTGACCCACCCATGGTAGTGACCTCTGATGGAATGAAATTCCATTTATAGCAATGTAGGACAAATATTCTAAATTCCAAGCATTCCAATGTGAACATTTAATTCCAGGCCTCGTGACCCTATTCTGTTTCTTGTGAAGTTCTTTTGTGGGAGGGTGGCAGGGCAAATGACAATTTTAAGATGTTTCACTTTGCCTAGATGGAGACAGATGATCTGACTTATTGAAGCATTTGAAAGAAATGCATGACTAAAGTAAATTAATCCTATGGACACCTAATGAGATATCGTCCAGGCTCTTTTATTTGCTCAAAGATGCCTCTTAACTTGTTGGTGACTAATGTTTATGCTCCCCTTCAACTGACAATCCAAACTGGAGCCACGTAGGCCAGATCTTCAAATGTGGCTGAGGAGTGGATAGAGCAGGGGATGCAAAGATGATTTTATGCCACATTTACATTCCTTTGATACTGATCCAGCTGTGCACTAGGCCACTTCCCCACCGTAAAGCCCAAAGACTCTACTCCATTGCCTACATAGGGTAGCATGTCAACCCAGGGGGCACTGTATTAGCTTTCTATGATAGAGGATCTTCTTTGCACTGGAACAAACAAGAAGTCCTGTGGCACTTTTAAAGACTAGCAAATTTATTTATCGCATGAGCTTTCATGGGAGAAAAATCAGACACTTGAAGTGGGATTTTCTCCCAGGAAAGCTCATGTGATAAATAAATTTGTTAGTCTTTAAAAGTGCCACAGGTCTTCTTGTTTTGCTGAACTCTAGACTAACATGGCTGCCTCTTTGGAATGTTGCACTGGAGTGACACTCAGCAACAGCTTTGCTGGTTTAGAGATGTTCTTTGTTACCATAAGAGCTAAAAGGAGCCATGCTAAGGAAGAATGTAGGTCACATATTTTAGGCTCCTTTACTTAGGATGGGGCTGAAGTGGGGTCTCCAGCAGAAGATCTCTCTTACACTTTAAACACAAAAATCCTGCCTCACTGGAACTAGAGATGTGAGGATGTAAGCTAATGAAGACTTAACTCCCTTTTTCTACAGGCTGTTGATCTTTACCATGAAGATGGAACTGGTGCACACGATTCAAACCATGCTGCAGGCTGCATGAGCTGACAGGACCAAAAAGATAACGCAAGAGTGAGCTGGGCTCAGAAGTACAGCCAAATGACAGGCTTGGCCTTAGAGGGAACTCAGCTGAGCATTTGTTGGTACTTTAGCCTTGGTGTTTACTTTCATCGCATTCATCTCCTGGAAGTTTTACACTGATTCCTTATCTCCCTACTTCAACAACAGCATCTAGGAACTGCAAGCTAGATAATCTCTTCTAGCAAGGGGCACTGTGGGTAATTTGGGGTCTCACAAATTGTAAGATGTGCCTTGTCAAAAACTGAATTACCATAATGTCCCCACTGCACATGCAGACACGCCCAAGTCTGCCATGGCAGCATGGGGTTTCTGAGCGGGCTAACCACCTGAGTAAGGACCCAGAGTCCCAGGCAGGCTTGTACAACCTGAACGAAAGCCCATGCTGACACAGCTTCACTGCTATTGGTACCTGACCGAGCTAGATGAAAGCTAGTTTGCTATGTCTACATATGCTGAAATCAGACACCCAGCTGCCATACAGACATCACCTAAAAGGCAGAAAATTCCCAATATGTATTGAAGAGTTCAGGTTAGTGGCATTCCTAAAGAGATGCAGTTAAAAAAATAAACACGTTATACACAAATGTGTTGCCTCTACCCTATTGCCAATTAGTGCCTGTTCTACAGTCACATAGATTGGGCCTTGACAAATCTGTTTCTGTCACCATGGCTACCAGTTTTAGTAGCCTGTCACCTAGCTCCACTGCAGAAGTGTAATGGAGAAATGCTCTCTGGTGACCAAAAGTAAAATTGCTGGCACCTATCTGTGAGCCAATTTCGTCCACCTCTGAGATGCATTAAAACTTTAAATGGCTACAGTTTACCTCTAAGTATTATAACCAACCTCCTCTGCTGCCTGGTATATTTTGTTAACAACTTGAAGAGGCATTCATTACATCTGTAATTACAGTGAGAATGGACCAAAATGCTCAATTTTAGTGGAGACTAATTTCCACTGCAGGTGTCTGTAATTAGCAGAGAATGAGTCAGTTGATGTTTGCAGACACAACCTTCCCAACTTTTTATTTGGAAATAAACTTCCTGAATATGCAGCTCTCCTCTTAATGTGTATGTGTGTAACTTTCCACTATAATTCCACATAAATATTTAAATAAAATCAATGGTTTCCTTCAGTGACAGAATGTAAATTAAATTTGTAAGGAAAAGAAAAAATATTTTTAATGAAATCTGCTGACAACTGCATGAGGTTTGCATGGCAATTCTTTTCCCCCTCATGTTTCCTATCATCATAGATAATTCACCACCAAAATCCCCATTCTGAGCAGGGATTGAACAAATGAAATAAATACAAGATCTGCAGATATCCATGGGCTTCGCAAAAGGTGTAAAAAAATCTACTTAAACTAGGTTTTCACTGGTGGGGAAACTTGCATATAGATAGAATTGTGCCTGAGAGGCTGAGATTTGATTCCCTTATCAGGCTCTGTAAGTTGGCCAACATGAAGCAGAGTGTTAGCAGTGGGCGCCTGTATTTTAAACATGTGGAGAAGGAACAGTAATTGCATAGTAATGGTTTCAGTTCATGCCAAACGTAAGTTACTAAAACAAGTGAACAATTCAAACGTGACATGTTTGCCAAGGTAGATGACTGGACCAGGCTCTTTGTGATTAGCTGCAAGAAATTGCTGGAGCTTCCTTTGCTCTGTCTCATCATGCTCCAAAGAACCATGTTACTGAAGAACCCAGTTTTAGATCAGTGGAATGTGATTTGCAATTATAGGCTGTTGTATAATCATGCTGCTGGTGTCAATATCACACATCTCCTTCTCTCTTTCTCCCTGCAGTTCAAACATCATTTCCAGTAGAAGAAACTCAGCAGTCTAGCGAGAGTACTGTTTCAGCATGAAAGCCTGTTGGGGCTGCTGCTCCTGCAGTGATTTTCTCACAGTCCTTCCCATCTCAAGGAGTTAACTTCAAAATTACAGCATGATCAGGCGTGGCCAAACTGCGGCTCGGGAGCCACATGTGACTCTTGAATGAAAAATTGTGGCTCTCAGAAGAATGCCAGCAAATCCATTTAGGAGAGCAGCTCTACCCTAGGAGTTCAGGAAGGGGTTGGGATGGTGGGGAGAAGCACGGCATGGTCAGGGATGGCAGGGAGAAGTGCAGCATGGTTGGGATTTTAAAAAACTAGCCACTAGCCTGCAGTCTTCTACATCAAGCAGCAGCTACGTTTTTACTGTATAGGCCTAATTTTCATGGTAACCATAAGTAATCATTAGAATCTGATGTTGGCAGAGTCAATATTTGTCCTCATTTTACAATAAAATTAAAGTGTGCAATGAATTTTAAACTGAGTAATTTTGGAGTAGGTAAAAGTATATGGCTATATGCCTCAGTGTAGCTCTCAAAGGTTTAATGATCGACTTGTGTGGCTCTTGAGTTCCATAAATTTGGCCACCCCTGAGCATGATAGTAGTATACTGTCTTCTCAAAGTCCTAATAAGTGAGAACTTGCTTTTATGTTCTCTTTAATTACAGAAAGAGAGAAAATTATAGATTGGCTGGAGATATACTGTGTGATGAGCGCTGCTTAGGCCATGTCACATCACTGCATTCTACCTTCACTTAAGTTGATGGAAATCAGAAACTGAGTCAATGAAGTTATATCAGTGCTGATCTCAGTTGGAGAAGAATCAAGCTCACAGTTAGACCAGAATGCATTAATTCTGACCTGCAGCTTTCCCTTTAGGCTTCTATTGGGTGATAATGAAAGGAAAGAGTCAATAGAGGTAGAAAAGTAAGGAAAAGCAGAAAAAATATGACACTAGAAGGAAAGGAAGAGCTATGGAACTAGAGGAAGATAGAGGGGAAAGACTTCTTACAACAAACACCACCTTTGGTCACTCGCCATTGAAACTGATGAATTTAGAAAATCCAGCTCAGGCCAGGCATCAGGATGTGGGATGAGTGATGAGAAGCACCTGACTTGGAAAATTCACTTGAAAATAATAAGAGAAAGGGGCAATGCATGTTGCCTTTCTTGTGGCACAAACATTCTCCCTGATGAAAGCAGGTTTTTTTTCAGAAGAATCTGTGGATATTGCCTACCATCCCACACCAGTCACCCTCTTCCACATCCATTTGTTCTTTGTTCCTCTTCTCCCCCCATTTAACTGTGAATTAACTGCAAAGACAGCACATGCTCAGCAAGCCTTCCCTTTGGAACTTACTCCAGCTACCACTGCTCACAGCCCAGTCCTCTCGGTCTTTATGTCAGTCTCCTGATCTAGAAATTCTAAGATACCCCTAAGCCCATTGGTACTGCCCCCTGTAAATTCCTCTATTCACTTCATTCCTGATTAGTCACTCCCTGCCTGTTCTAGTCACACGCCTCTTCTGAACCATCACTGCCAGGTACACTCAATACGTAGAGCTAGATCCTCAACTGGTATAAACTGTCATAGCTCCATTCAAAACAATGAAATTATGTGGATTTACATCAGCAGATGATCTAACTTGTCTGTTTTTGACATCAGCATTCACCCTAAGCGCAAATTCATCACTCTGTGACCTAATCCAGATGTGAACCTAGATTGCCACAGATAAAAGATTAATGTATAAAACCATAGGTCATCTTCTAAACAAAAGTACAATGTCAAAAGACAGTTTTCCCCAACTTCTACATCATGGTTTGGAATAATTTACCAACAAATTAGGGGGGAAAAAGGAGAACTGAGTTTAGGACATTATTCAGCTGTTAACCCTACTTGTTTAAAAATAGCCTTTCTATCTATTCTGCTGGAGGCAGCCATGACAGATCCATCTGTGGGGAAAAAACACCATTTTTGTGGCACCATGTGTATCATGTGGTTTGATATTACCTGTGCAGATGACCCCAAGCCATGCTATATCTATGTTATTCAATTTTGTGACAACTATGAAAATTAGGGCTGTAGAAAGGTTCCATCAGAGTCACAACATGGTTTGGAGACATCTACGCTGGCAATACTAAATCATATTATAACACTATGAGGGATCTATCATATTATAATATTGTAACTGTCCTCCGAATGACTGCAGATGTTGGGGAAGTGGAAGATGGTTTCAAATTGAAGAAGATATCAGTATCATGGAGTCTTTTTTTTTTTTTAATGCATAATTCCCTCCCTGTATTTAAAAAAAAATTGTATACTTTAGTTCTTGAACAGAGGTGGTCACAAGCATGCAGAAAAACTGTCTTTAAGAACTCTCAGCCAACATCAGTGCCCAGTTTGCAGGGAGAAATTTTATTAATTATTTGTATTCCACCATAAATGTTGACTAACATTAGAGAGATAAAGGTAAAGAACAAACTCTTCATATTGGCAAAAGCTCCTCTCCTCCTCATCACAAAAACAAGAATATAGCAAAAACAGTAAAGTCCTGTGGCACCTTAAAGGCTAACAAATTTCTTCAGGCATAAGCTTTTGTGGGCTGCAATCCACTTTGTCAGATGCACATAATGGAAACTAGTTAGGATATATTATATTATATTATATTATATTATATTATATTATATTATATTATATACATACTTGCAAGGATGAGAAATGTTACTATGGGGAGGGCAAGTGCCAACTCTTAATTCAGTTATGGTAGATGAGGCCCATTCACAATAGTTGATTAGGTGAGAATGTGTGAACAGAGACAATAACTTGTATGAACAGGGACAATGCATCTGACAAAGAGGGCTGCAAACCACAGAAGTTTATGCCTGAAGAAATTTGTTAGTCTTTAATGTGTCACAGGACTTTTGTTGGTTTTGCTACATACAGACTAACACTGCTACCTCTCTGAAGAATACAGCATTTCTTCAAAGACCCAGCACTGCTTGTAACCATACCATCTGATGATGAAAAAAATCCAATTTTTGTGGAATAGCCTGCTCTTTTGTGGGAGATGAGAGGAAACTAATATCAAAGGAGAAATAGCTGAGCATTGTGAAAGATTTGCATGGGCAAATTCTACCATTATTAAGGGTACATCCAGTTAAAGTCAAAGGAGTTGCATGGATAGAACTCAAGATAGCATATGACCTGTAATTTATAATCTGTTCTGCATTCTGCTGGAGTCTGCAGCTGAGTTGTGCTGATATTTAGCTGTTCTATTATGAGCTTACTTTGATATGAATAAATATGTCGATGATAGAAAGCCTTGGCAAAGTGAAACTCAGAGGGACTGCAAAGAGGTTTGGGGTTTTTTTAATCTCTTCAAATCTCTTCCATGGTATTATTTTGGGGACCAGGACATTTTTTTCAGGGATCCAGAAGAACTTGGTGAAAATATCAGCTTGCTATCTTACATTCTGAGTTATTTTTTTCCAAGCAGTTTGCTGCAAAATAATTAAACATACCCCACACTAACTAATTCAGTTCTGCAGAAGCTGAAGTGAGAGAATATGCTAGTGATACAAAAAGAAGAAGGTTATGAATGTCATCAGGTTCTGCTACAGCACTGATCTGTGGTAGATAACACACATAACCCACTCCTCCATCCCAAGGTTTATAGGGGAGAGGATATGCCAGTGACTATCTCCTGAAGTCCATAGAACACACACAAACACACACACACACACACACACAAAATCAACTAACCGTGTGTGTATCTATATCTATATCTATATCTATAAAAAAAATAAATTCCCCTCTCACCCCTATGGGTGGTATGGGTCTTCCTCAACCTCAGGTCCTCTAAAAGAGGCCTGGGAGTTTGAGGGTTCTGCGCAGTATCTTAGCTGTTCCTAGCACTGCACTCTTCTGGACAGAGAGCTCTGATGTTGTTCCTGGGATCTGTTGGAGCCACTATCCTAGCTTAGGAGTCACAGCCCCGAGTGCTCCTACCACCACCGGGACCACTTTGGCCTTCACTTTCCACATCCACTCTAGTTTCTCTTTCAGGCCCTGGTACTTCTCCAGCTTCTCATACTCCTTCTTCCTGATGTTGCTGTCACTTGGCACTGCTACATCTATCACCACCGCTGTCTTCTGGTCCTTGTCTATTACCACAATGTCTGGTTGATTGGCCAGTACTTGCCTGTCCATCTGGAACTGGAAGTCCCACAGAATCTTAGCCCTGTTATTCTCCACGACCTTCTGTGGCATCTCCCATCTGGTCTTGGGAGGGTCTAGCCCACACATTGTGCAGATGTTCCTGTACACAATGCCAGCTACTTGGTTGTGCCGTTCAGTGTATGCTGTTTCTGCCTGCATCTTAACATCCTGCCACTATGTGTTGGACTGTCTCTGAGGCCTCTCTGCACAGTCTGCAACTTGGGTCCTGTCTAGTGTGGTAGACCCCTGCTTCAATGGATCTGGTGCTCAGTGCCTGTTCTTGTGCTGCTATGATCAGTGCCTCAGTGCTGTCTTTTAGTCCAGCCCTTTCCAGCCACTGGTAGGATTTCCCAATGTCAGCCACCTCAGCTATCTGTCGATGGTACATCCCATGCAGGGTCTTGTCTTGCCATGGTACTTCTTCTGCTTGATCTTCCTCCCATGTCTGCTGCTGCTGCCTCAGGCATTCTCTCAGCAGCTCATCTTTGGGTGCCATCTTACGGATGTACTCCTGGATGCTCTGGGTTTCATCCAGGACAGTGGCTTTGACACTCACCAAACCCCGCCCGCCTTCTTTCCGGCTGGTGTACAGTCTCTGGGTGTTGGATTTGGGGTGGAAACCTCCGTACATTGTGAGGAGCTTCTGGGTCTTCACATCGGCAACCTCCATGTCCTCCTTTGGCCAGCTCATTATACCGGCAGGGTATCTGATGACTGGCAGGGCGTACCTGTTGATGGCGTGGATCTTGTTCTTCCCATTGAGCTGGCTCTTCACAACCTGTCTTATCCTTTGGTGGTACTTGGATGTTGCTGTCTTCCTTGCCTCCTCATCGTGGTTCCCATGTGACTGTGGGATGCCAAGGTACTTGTAGCTGGTCTGTATGTCTGCTATGTGGCCTGCTGGTAGTTCCACCCCATCAGTCTTGACTATCTTCCCTCTCTTTACTACCATCCGGCCACACTTCTCCAGTCCGAATGACATCCCAATATCCTCACTGTAGATCCGTGTCAGGTGGATTAGTGAGTCGATGTCTTGTTCATTCCTAGCATAGAGCTTGATGTCATCCATGTAGAGAAGGTGGCTAATGGTAGTTCCACTCTTGAACTTGTTTCCATATCCAGTCCTTGTGATTATCTGGCTCAATGTTCCCTCTAAGCTGCGCTGGCGCACTGCAGTGCACCCCGCCGCAGCCGCCAGCGCAGGAAAGGCAGCCGGCAGCGCACTGCCGGCAGCCAGACTGCTTCGAGGGAGCTCCTTTGGAGCAGGGAGTTTTGAAAACTCCCGCCCAGAAAAGCTCTAACGGAGCATGCCCAGAAAATCTGGGCATGCTCCCTAGACTTTTTTTGGCCCATGGGTTAGGGCTGGGCTTGCCTCGAGTCCAGCCCCGAGGTAAGTTTGAGGGGGCTGGGGGGGGGCAAGCAGGAGCAGGGGGGCGTGCTGCTGGGAGCGGAGGGGGGTAGCAGGAGGGGGGGGTGAGTGGGAGCGGGGGGGGTGATGCTGGGACTGCAGTGCGAGTGGGAGCGGGGGGTGATGCCAGGAGCGGGGGGGGGCTAGAGGGAGCGGGGGGGGTGATGCTGGGACCGCAGTGCGAGTGGGAGCGGGGGGGGGCTAGCGGAAGTGGGGGGGTGATGCTGGGACGGGGGGGCAAGCAGGAGCGGGGGGGCAATGCTGGGACTGCAGTGCGAGTGGGAACGGGGGAGCGATGCCGGGGCCGATGCCGGGAGCGGGGGGGGGCGAGTGGGAGCGGGGGGGATGATGCTGGGGCCGGGGGAGGGCGATGCCGGGAGCGGGGGCCTAGCAGGAGCGGGAGAGGCTGTGGGGGGACGAGCGGGAGTGGGGGGAGAGGCTGCTCAGCGGGCCCTGTGTGGGGGTGGGGAGCGCAGCGAGCAACAGGAGTTGCTCAGCTGCTCTCTCCCCTTAGAGGGAACATTGGCTGAGGGGGTTCAAGCCAATGCAGAACAGCAGCGGGGACAGTGCATCACCTTGGTATATGCCGCACTTGATGGCCACTTGTGCAAGCTGTCTTGAGTTGACTTCCAGTATTGTCTTCCACAGTCCCATTGAGTTCTTGAGGAAGGTCCTTAGTGTCCTGTTGACTTTGTATAGCGCCAGACATTCACAGATCCATGTGTGCGGCATTGAGTCACAGGCTTTCCTGTAGTCAATCCAGGCTGTGCTCAGATTGGTCTGTTTAGACCTTGAGTCTTGGGCGACTACTCTGTCTATGAGCAACTGGTGTTTTGAGCCTCTGGTGTTGTTCCCAATGCCCTTCTGAGCTGTGCTAAGGTACTGGCCCATGTGGTCCTGTAGCTTGGTGGCTATGATGCCTGATAGGACTTTCCATGTTCTGAGGAGGCAGATTATTGGCATTTTGCATTCGCAAAGGAGATATCTACCCTCAGGTCCATTTCTACAGCAATGAATATGCTCCAACGCCCACAGATGTCAAAGAAAGCTTCTCAATGGGCTTTGGACCAGACTCAATGTGGGGGAACACAGTAGATTAATATCCTTTTTACATTATCAAAAATTAGGCCCATCAGGTCAAGATTAGGATTTAGTTGATGAAGCAGGGTTAGGGGAACTAAGGACAGAACGCATATAAGAACAAATTTCTGTTTCACCCCAAAAAGTGATTCACCAGATGGGAGCTGGGGTACAAAAGATGGAATGATATGGGGAAAAACAATGCCGCATGTAGGGAGACTGAATGACCTTCTCATCCTGGGAGAGAGAGGTCATTTCAGGTGAGTGGTGCCATGCAGTGGTTGAGCAGACTGTGAAAGCCTTTGATGTGCTTCATCTGGTTTATTATGCTTAAGAATCCCTTATCCTCTGCTTCCTTCATGTATCCTTATAAAGCATCCTATTTCTCTTCATTGTTGCTGTGAAGCTTTATTGGTAGGAAAGGGCAATTATTGTCAGTCTTCAGCTCTAGGTAAGGTGTGACGCTCACCTTTTCTGACCTCCCTCATTGTCTGTAAACAAGTGAGAACCAGCTTGTGCTGAAAGTGGCTGATCCAGAAGAGTGGAGAATTTTCATCTACTTCATCATTCCAAGACCTGATGTTCAACTTTCCTCAATGGTCAGACAACTCTGGTGCTGCTGTATGGTGTGCATTTAGGGCTAAGATCTGCAGGGGGTTGAGTACTCCCAACTCCTACTCAGCAATTCAGAGAAGCATTCAACTCATTGTGAGATCAAACCCACAGAAAGCAATGCAATATAAACTAACAATCTCACAGGCCTGGTATCTGACCACAGACTGTGTGTAAAAGCTTCTTTGCCCTACCAGCTCATTTGTCTAGAAGCCCTTCCTGGGGTGGGGGGGTCGGAATTCAACAATAATCTTGTCCCCATACTTTGAACCTTCATCTAGCTAAGCTCTTGGACCAAGTGAACATAAAACTTTAAAAAGGAAGAGGTAAGCATGCTTTCATTTGCAATTTTCTCCCAGTGAACCTGCTGAGACTGAAGACAGCATTACAAACGCTCAGAATATTTAACTGCAATCAAGGGATTACCCTCCATCATTATCCTATAACGAAGAGAACAGGTTAATAGCTGTCACTGCCATTTCTAAATAGAGCACTATATAATTATGGGTTGTTAACGCACATCCCTACCACAGCATATCTGTAACCTAACACAATAACAGCAGTTATGTTTCACAAGACACTTTGATTTCTTGTAGCCTTTATAAGATTTTAGTAATCACAGTATTTAGGAGGAGGAGGAGAAGGAGAAGGAACGCTCTTTTTCTTCTTTTTTACATTTTTGTTTATCATACAGTTCTTATAACTTTTCTGACATGCAAGAACTGCCTGGGAGAAACCAGTCTGATCAAAGCAGCCACCAGGCAATTTATTTATAGTAAGAACTGGGATGTAGTTACAATAAAAGGCACATCTCACTTCATGGGTGTGTGTGATTAGAAGTGAGAGAATGATGGCCAGGGGCTGGCCTTAATAGTCCCTTTCCCTTCTAAGCACACTAATCTCTCTTCCTCTTTATCTCTCAAAATCTGCAGATATCTGCTTTATAGCCATGGATTGGATGCTGGTACCAATTTCGTATCTGCACAGGACTCCGTATATAGCTCTCTTGACCACATACACCTATTTCCTTTCCTTTCTTCACTGGAATATTGAAAAGGGGACAGGTGCCAACTGACGCTTGTTGTTTGTGCTTTGCTCTATGGCTCCACTGGTCTGACACCAGTGGTACAGCAGCACACAGCCTCCCAGCATAAGGGACTTGAGGTGGAGATGAACACTTGCCGTGGTCAGTGTGATATTCCCTTCCCAGAATTTGATCCAGTGTGCTGCTGTGATCCCCTGATCCCCATTCCTGAACCCCAGTTTTGCCACTATGCCAGGTGACTACCCATTCCTGAGTCAGCCCACACTAGGCTCTGCATATAATCGGTCCCAGGCAGTAGGCGTGTGCCTCTGGCCACTTATGGGACAGTCCCTCAGCGAGTACCCTCAGCCCCAGATAACACACCAGGAAGTTCCATCCTACAGGAATTGAGACCATTCCCAGTCAGTGTAGACTTATAGACCCTTGTTCATCCATTTATCAATGAAATGGATATGCTCAGCTTCACTTATCCACACCCTCTAAAGTTCACACAACTTTAGATAAAACAAATACTATCTTATTGATTAGAATATGATTTAAGTGAGTATATAGCAAATCAATGCACAATCATTTAATAAAGGAATCAGGAGTTACCCAAGCAAATAAAAGATATAAACATATGCTAATCTAAGAAAACTACTGCAGGATTACTCTCTAGTTTAGTCTCCTCATTTTTATCCAGAAGACTGGCTGCTGGTGCTGTTCAGCCAGCCTTGGCCCCTCCTGGCCATATGGATAGGTGCAGTCTCCTGGAGTTGTTTTCAGAATGGTCTTTCTCTGGCAAAAAAGCTTCTTAGTTCCAAGTGTGTCCTTTTCAAATCCCCCTCACCTCTCCTTCTCCCTTGCTCTGTGTGAAAATCTTTGTCCCACCTGAGCCAGGAAGCTGAATTTGTATTGTCTTTGTCATGCAGCTCTTTAGTCTCCATGCTGAGAGATAGTCCTGAGTCATGTAATACACATAACAAACTGGGAGTCTTGGGACACTCAAAGACTAACAATTTTATTTTTTGCATGAGCTTTAAATAACTTTGTTAGTCTTTAACTCCCACAAGACACCTTGTTTGTTTGTTTTACTGAACTAGACTAACATGGTTACCCCTTTGGATCTTGGCAATATACCTAGAAACATGTTGCATACGTAATGCTGCAGGAAACACGATAGCATGGTAATTACATAGAATCTGTTATGAGCATTCATAAAGGAACCCTGTACAGTACATATGGCATCAAACCACACAATAACACTGCAAAAGTGAACAGAAAAGTTACATAGATCATAACGCAGGGGTGCATGGAAGTGCATCCCGTGAGAGTCAGTCACTTGAGGGCTACCTTCCTTCTGCCCCCTAAACATCAGGTGCCAAGTTAAAGGCCAAAACTGACCTTGCTTTCCTTATGCAATCCCACTGACTTCAGTACAGTAGCATACGCTAAAAGCACGGGTGAATTTTTGGATCCCAGTGGGAAATAACTGGGTATATGAAAGAACTCCACACATAGCACATGCCCAAAACAGCACAAGCCCTGTTACTCTACACAGAGCATAGAGAAGATGCATACTTTATCTTGTACCATTCAGTCAAAGTGTTCATTGGATACAGCAGAAGGGAACATTGCAGCATAAAATTTGTCTTCACCTAGGTGGGTAGGGCATTATGCAAGCACCTTGTCTCAGGCAACTGCATGGTTTGCACTACAGTAAAATGGGTGTTAATTATGGCCACTACAGGAAGGTAGCTTGAGTCAGCAGAGAGTGGCTGCCAGGTACAGCTGGTCATTTTATATTTCTTTTGACAAAATTTATTCCCCATTGAAAAAAATGCCCTTTTGTGCAAACAGAAAAGTTCTATGGAAATGTGTCGGTTTCAACAAAAATTTAAATCAAGATGGTGTCTGTGATTCAGGCTGGAATTTCTGGTCAAAATGAGAAAGAGCGCACAAGCACCAAATAGTCAACAGTCCAGTGACTAAAGCACACACTTAGAGTGGGAAACTCAGGTTCACAGTTCTGGTCCATATCAGGCAGAGCTGGGCCCTGAACTGGGATTTATGCGCATGCCGCTCTTTCCCTCTCTCGGATTGCTGTCTTCTTGCCAGTTTTTCCCCCACATAACCAGTGATGACATTGCAAGGCCACTGCGCCTTGGTCTACTAGCTTACTGCACAGCATATTAGAGTCTGCTACAACTTTGTTCCCTTTGTTCCTTGTACCAAGGCCCTCCTGAACCTGATGGGTAAGGGTGAGTAAACCAGTCTCCCCTGTTACTCTACACAATGTGAACAAGTTAAAAGAGCTAGAAGCAGCTTTAACTTGCAGCCACTGTGTGTAACATTTTCCATGGCGTTTGGGAGCAACATGCAGTGACCAGCGTGGCTCTGACAGCTCGACATCCTGCTTTCTTCTGACAGTGTTCCCCTTTCTAACCAATGTGTGTCTCACACAGGCAAGTTCCAAGCACAGCTATGGCCTGTCTCACCCTTCTGCTGAAAGGAACATAGGGACCCAAAGAGTTTATTTTAAACACTTGCCTGAGGATCACCTGTTTTGTGAGCAGATACCCTGGCTTCAAGAGGAACTGAACCACTTATGCTGGGAGGCAAATGTAGTCCACAGTTTCTTCTGTAGCTGATTTGCAAGGAGGGTTTTGCTGCAAGAAAATGTACTCCCACGGATATTTTCTCTCCTCCTTTCGCCTCCCTCAGACTCGACAAATGCTTCTGGCTTCACACGAATCTCTTTGCAGCAAACTAATTAAATATTTCAAATGGTTTTATCCATGGTTAAGCAAAGATAAAATTTTAATGATTTAATTAGCAAGCGCCAGGAAAAAAAATAATGAAGAAAGGCAGGTGTAACTGTCCTGGGCTTTCTCTGTCTCTCTTTCATGTTGCATTAGAATTGCAGGGAGATGAAACACTTGACAACCATTCTCCTAGTCTGCTCTGCAGCAAAAACCCCAGCCCAGGCCCTCGGGCAGATTGTATTGTAGTGAGTTATGCCAGCTCTCAGCTGCGTGTCAAAGGGGATCTCCCTAGTGCAAGGAAGCAGTTTTCCTTCAGGGGGAAACAAATCAGCTTTCATTTGGCCCATTAGCCTTGAACTCAAGTGGAAAAGCCTGATGCTATTTTCCAAAGGATAAACGGAAAACAGGTTCTTTTTAACACTTCCTCAAGACTTTTTTGTATTTTTCTTTACGGGTGGCTGCTTTGCCCTCCCAGGTCTCTGCATTCAGGGTTTGTAAAAGGAAATGCTCATTGTTCTGTGTTACATGTTTGAAAGGAAAAAACTAATTACGCTGTTTGAATAATTTACTTATTATAATTTGGACAGGTTTCTTCTGCTTTCTTCTCCCTCTCAGATTTTCTACACAGGTATTACTGAGGCAGATCACGATACAAAGACTGTCTGAGTCTGCCTCTGGGAAACAGCTATTCCAATCACTCCTTTCTGCTTCCCCTCCCCAACTGCAGAGAAGTCAGTTATAATATTCTTCTTCATAACATGCACTGTGGTCTAATATGTATATTGAATACCAAAGGCAGGCTAGGAAGGAGGGGGAGGGACAGAGAATCATTAGAAAGTGTCATCTGTTCAGAGACATTAAATATACCGGCAAGCAACCTGACCCCTCGGTAGAATCAGAAAGATCAATGGTGCGCCCTAAGCTTTTGCTTTAAGAATTAGAGTAGACCCGAGCACAGAGAACATGTATTTTACTGCAATTAGAATTGCAGCCCATTGTAATTTATACATTTATTTAATCATTGTTTTAGTTCAGAAAATTTGCAGTTGGCAGAGATCTCATTCTCTCAAATGCCACAAAGCTGGCTCCAAAAAGACCAAGGCTGCGTTCAGAACTGGCTTTTGGAAAAAGTGGTTACTGTGTAGTCACTCAAAGCCATATAATATCTAGACCTCATTACCATCATTCTTGTCAGTTAGACTCTCTAGTAAGAAAGAATAGCTGGCTAAGTTGTATGAACATGTGTAGGGGGAGAGGGAATAAGAGAGCTTTGGAAGCTGCATGCAAAGGGAGAATGTGTTATGGGATACAGAAAGGCTGAGGACTGATATAGATGCAGGGCAGAAACTGAGAAATTGATTCTAGGTACAGTGACTGTACAATGCTCTGTGGTTACCTACATGGTACTCATTTGTTTCGTACTGTATAATAATGAATCCACTCTTTCCCATTCTGATTCTTATACAACTCTTCTGCCTTTTCTACACCTAAAAATTAAATCAACACAGTTATATCACTAAGTGGTGTGAAAAATGTTGGATGCTGTATAACACAATTAAGTTGACCTGCCCCCCACTGTAGATCCAACTACATCAGTGGAAGACTCTTCCATCAACTCAGCTACCACCTCTTAAAGAGATGGGATATCTACGTGGACAGAAAACACACTTTTGTCACTGTAGAAAGTGTCTATACTGTGGCGCCACGGTTGTACAGCCTCAGTTCTGTAGCTGAGCTGCTGACTGTCATGCAGACATAGGCTTGGCACCATGATATCTGGGCAACACACCACACCATGCAAGTCTCTTGGAACAGGGATTTTATTCTGCGTGTGGCACATTCACCCTATTGTAAAATGGGTACAACTAGCACCACTATATAAATAAATCAATAATAATCAAATAATGTTAATGAGGGGGATTTGGGGAGTATGGAAAGATGAGATGAGCATGGGGGGCAGCCGTAAAATTTATATGAATGTAAAGAGAGACTGGTGGTCAGTACCATGAGTTCTATTTAAAATTCAAGTTTCTGGTTTTTGCCTTCAGAAAGGAACTAGGTGATCAGTACATGTCCTAAAGTTCCTTTTCCTTGGAATTTTTAACAGTTTCCTGTCTAAGAACAACCTGCTTTTCAGCACTATTCTTCTCTCCAGGAGGGAAATGACAAGAAGAAATAAGAGGCATGCATCAAAAGTATGGCAAAACATGTTACGTTGCTCCAGTTCTGCTCTGGGTGCCAGGTACTATAGACTGGAGAAGACTTAGCGTTCCCAAACATTCCTGCCCCCTTTTGCTGAGTTGCTGGGTGCTGCAACATTTCCGTCTTTGCTCAGCCTTCCCCAGCACAGTAGGACTGGAGGAGCGCACCTCTTTATTCGGGCCACCAGGTGCTTGGATTGCATGGTTGGTGCTCCTGGGTGGCTGGGGACATGAGCTGGGACTTAGGGCTGCTGAGACCACCCAGTGAGGATTTGAGGGAGGCTGGAACTCCAAATGGTGGCTCCCCCAGCATGGGGCCACCCTGCTGGTGCTTCAGGGCAACTGGGGCTGTTGGGGAGCAGCCAGAACCAGCAGGAGGCATGGCTGGGGCCTCCCAGGTGGTGTTTCTGGGGCAGCCAAAGCCTCAAGAGCTGCACCTGGCTGGAGTCTCCAGGCTGCTGGCCAGGGCCATGCCCAGCTAGCACCTCCAGGCTGCTATTTGGGATTTGGGGTGACTGGGACTACCCAACACTGGGGTTGTGTGACTAGGCCTCAGGGATGGCTAAGATCATGCACATTGGGGGGTGCAAGGCCACCCTCACAGGACTCAGGGTGGCCTGGCTCTGAAGTGGGGCTCCTCTAGCTGCAGGAGGGCATCAGTGCCAAGCAGAGAAAGAGGAGGGGTTGGGAGGAGTGTGGCCTTAGATGGAAGGGGTGTGGCCATGGTCTAGCATACCCACAGGCAGTTCACCTGGTGCCCATGACTTTTGCTGATATTTTCCGGTTAGTCTGTTTGTCCGGAAACCCCTGCACAAGAGACAGTGTTGCTTTTGGCATTCTGAAGTCAATGAAATTATGTAGATTTAGACTAGCTGAGTATTTGGCCTTTCCCTTTAAATATTAAGTAAACAAGAATAATTACTTATATTCCTTGTATTTAGCTTGGATAAGAAGACAGGAGAAATTTAACTCAGACTAGACCTCATCATCTATTATACCTTTTGTTGACCTTTCCCAATACTTAATAGATACGTAATGTCCCTGTCATTCCTAAAAAGCATGTCTTTTGCCCCTGCTTTAATTAATCCAAGTCATACTTATAATTTTTGCATGAGAAAGACTAAGTGGCATTTTCTTTGGAGACCTCAGCACTAACCCTTTCATGTGGAAGGGCTAACGAAAAGCATGCTCCCCACAAAATCTCTACATTGCTCCTTACCTGTGCTGACCAGCGGACTGAAAGACAGTGATGGGAAATCAAAGCACATCTATCTTCCTGAAGATTTCCTAGAGTGCCTATCACTAACATCTAATTATTTCTATGTAGCATGGTACAGAACCACCACCTCATTTCATCGATATTAATTGCCTAAAGCCTGTAATAGAGACAGGCACACTCTGGCTGTTTGTGACCTTATTTTTAGAGGTACTTTGTGTGACAGATGGACAATTTCCTACAACATCCCAGATAAATTTTATTGAATTAAGTGATCTCATTGGGCCATATAGTATGAGAACTGCAACTATGTATGTGTTATTGCGGCTTTATATGTATCTTCTCTAATAGAGAGGGTGATGCTAATTTATTTCCATTATCAGACCTCTGAAGTCACCCATGGAAGGTGCACATATCCTACTTCAAACTGGATTGCCCAGGGACCAACAGGCAAAGAAAGAGTTTTTGGATAAAACACCCTTAGTTTTAAACTGGCTCAGGTACTTCTTCCTGATCCAGCAAATGGACCACAGAGGACCCAACCCTTAGGTTAGGGTTAAAAGGACTGGTCATACTGAGGGCTCATAAGGCTGCATGCTTGTTTGGAACTGAAGCTAGAATGAAATGGTAAACCCAACGATTCTCCTTTTGCTGGGGGTTTGAAGAAATACTTCTAACAGAACCTATTGAGGGTTGTGCTTAATGCTAATCAATGTACTAGCACCTGTACAGGTTCTTATATTGTTTTTAACAAGTTTTCTCTGTAATGCTTTTTATCTTAAGAGTAAAATAAGCTTGACTAGAAAGACCTGTACCTAAAGCTGTATCGATTACACCTGTTGACCATCTTTGAGGAGAAAGCAAGTTTGTATTCTTGAGCAACCTATCTGCGCTGGGAATAACATAGTGAAGGCAGAAAATTGTATAGCCTGGAGATACCCAAGTCAGAAGGGAGAGAGATGCATCTCTCCACAAGAGAGGTGATGGCCAAAGGAGTCAGAAGCCTGAGAGTGGGTGCCCTGCTCTGAACTGATACAACTAGCACACGGATATCTTATGGAAGTCAGTAGGTATTCTCTGAGGAGTTGGGAGGAGAGGAAAGAGCAGAGAAATAAAACATTTGGGATCTGTGCATTTTCTCTGGCTTTGCATACGAATTAAAAACTGTGATTATTTTCAATCCTTTGGAAAGTAGAAAAATCATACAGGTGAGACTGACATTCTCATGAGAGCATAACCAGGGCATGGAAGCTCCAGGCTAGAATTACTAAAACTTCTGCTGCATAGGCATGTCCTGTTTTTTAGAACTAAGCTGGACAGAAGTAAGTGAACAAAGTTTAGCAATATCTTTAAAAATGTCTCCCAGAAGTGCTCAGAGTGGTGTTGCTGTAGTGAAACATCTATCAGTGTTTCCTTTATAATCCCTGTTTAATTCAGCTGTAAAAACCTTACTGGGGCTACGGCTTGTAATTTAAATTCTTAGCCTGGGAGTAAATTTTTACTTCACGCATTTTGAAAATAAATTTGGCAATGTTTCAGGTAGAAAAAAAAAGTTTCCTAGACGCTTACCCATTACAGAAGTTGGGAAGAGATGGGGGATTTGCACATTTAAACAGCTAGAAAAATCCCCTTTCCACCCAGGCTGATTTGTACATATGCGTGATGCCTCACATGAGAAATTGATTAATAGGCTACTAGATATTCTACAGCAGTGGAAAGAAATATGGAATGTATAAGAACATTTAATAACTTCTATGACTGAAACGATGTTTGAGCACTTTGATGAACTTAACTAAGAAATTTTAGAACATTTTCAAGAAAACAAGACTTGGTATTTATCTTCAAGGCACTTACTGGTTTGAAGTTGGACTATTGAAAAGATCACCTAAAATCTCCAGGATAAGGACTGTGGTCAGCAGCTCTATTCCTCTACAACAGGAGAGATTTCTGGTGTTAAGGTAAAGCTCATTTATGCAGAGCTTTTTCAGCAGCTGGTCCAAGATAGTGGTATGGACTCCCACAAGGAGAAAAAAATCACCTTAAATGTCACCAACATTTAATTCCAAACTGGCCTTTGCTAATAAAAACACATGGCATGTCATACATTAACCGAAAAAAATAATATTAAAAAATATTGTTTTTAAATCCCCAAATGATTTCCCCCAAGGAGAGGCTGGATGAGAGAAAGAAAGATCAACCATACCTGACAGAGGATAATTATGTCAGTCAATGGACTTCAAGAACATGCTCAGACACCATGGTGATGAAAGTAGTGCAAGAACATTAACAGAATCGAGGTTATCATCCCTTACTGATTGGAAAAACAATACTATATTATTCTAAGCACTCTTTTCTAATCTCTTTCTGGAAGAGGGGGATGTTCCTCTGCCGCCAGTCATGGTTACAAAGTAAACTACACTACTGTCTCCTCTCTGAATGCAGTCCCTGCCCACACCCAGATGATAAGCCCCAAGTTTTTACCTCTCTCAGGGCAGACTCACATGGTTCTCCCACTCAAACCCAGTCCTGGCTTACAGATCCCCACATACTAATGAATCACGATTACCGCCTCAGCATGCCTGCCTTAGATCTAATACTTATACCTCTGCCCTCCTCAGCTTGTGCCCAGTGGCATATACAAAGGCTTTCTGATTTTCCATTTTAACCAATAAATATAGGGAAAACATGCTAATACAAAAGAAAAAAGGAGAAGAGAAAAACTGGTGCTCATCCAATAAACACCAGAAAGATACATGTACCCATTTCAGGTTTTAAGGGCTTGTTCGCACAGAACAGTAATGCAGACTAGACTGGTGAGATTTCTAAAGTGCACTCACGTGTTGCACATTAATTGGTCTGGGTAGATCCTGCTAGTGCTCACTAAAGGTTCCCCAGTGCACTTTAAGATAGTGAGCTGTTTGAAACAATATTATATTAAAGCACACTAGGGAACATTACAAAGAGATTACTCATTACAGTATATATATTACTATAATGACTCATGTATATATTATCTGTCGTTACCATATAGACAAAGAAAAAAACCCCAAACCCCCAATTTTGGGGCATCCAGGGCAAACCCTGAAAACTTAACTTAATAAACCCCACAAGACAAAAGCTGTCTACGTACAAAGTGATCACATAATCTTTTCAAAAGATAGTATTGTTTATTCTCAGCATTAGGAAGACTGCATAGTGCAAGAGAACAAGGATTTTAAAATAAAACAAAACAAAACAAACAAACCAGTCTACTTGCAGGTCTACCTACTTAGAGCTTAACATCCCCAAGTTTAGAGCCAGATAGGCCCTGTTTCTTCAGACTCTGTCGATGGAGCACTTCTCCATCACTCTGTGCTCTTGAACAGCTCCTAGTAATAGCCCACCTCCCT
Source organism: Podocnemis expansa (assembly GCA_007922195.1). NCBI lineage: Eukaryota > Metazoa > Chordata > Testudines > Podocnemididae > Podocnemis > Podocnemis expansa. Next base: position 3,763,625 of record ML682016.1, on the reverse strand, counting down.
TGCCAACAAAAAACTTTTTGACTCTTTTAATGTCTTTTTGTTCTTAGACTCTTATACCTGGCAGAATAAACCTATTAACTTTTCTGGAGCCATTGATGATGGATCCTTACCAATTAATAGTTCAGACATTTTGTTTTTTAAATGATCTTAGTTGTTCTCCCTCTTGATATCTTATTCTAATCACAGTAATAGGTCACCAAACGAAAGAGTATATACCCAAGAGTTCTGAGGAACTCAAATATGAAACTGCAGTGCTATTAAATGGGCCATATAATCTATCACAGAAACAAGCCTCTGTACCATATGATAGAAAGGAAGCTAATGTAACACTGATCCTTAAAAAGGGCTTCTGAGGCGATCCTGGCAATTACAGGTTGGTAAGTCTAAGTTCAGCACTAGTCAAACTGGTAAGCATTAAAATAGAAACCAGAATTATCAGACACAGAAAAAACAATTTGTTGGAGGAATCATCAATATTGTTTTTCTAATGGAAAACAAGCCTCACCTCTCTATTAGAATTATTTCACAGCATCTACAAGCATGTGGAGAAGCATGAGCCAGTTGACACAGTGTACAAAAATGTTCAGAAAGTTTTTGACAAAGGCTTGTAAGCAAACTACAGGATAACAGGGAAAGTCCTCTCACAGATCAATAACTGCTTAGAAGATAAATGATAGGAATAAATGGTCAATTTTCACAATAAAGAAAATTAAACAGTGGGGTCCCCTAAGGATCTGTACCAGGACCTGTGCAGTTCAACATATTCATTATTTCTACGGAAAAGGGAGAGAATAGTGAAATCGCAAAGCATGCAAATAGTGTAAAATTATTCAAGACAGTTAAGTCCAAAGCTAACTTCCAAGAATTACAGAGGGAACCCTTACAAAACTGGGTAACTAGGCAATAAATTGACAGATGAAATTCAACAGCGATAAATACAAAATAATGCACAATGGAAAAAAATGCCAGTTACACATCTATAATGATTGGTTCTGAATTAGTTGTTGCCACTCAAGAAACAGATCATTGTAAATCGTTCTCTGAACACTTTAGCTTAATGCAGAGCAGCAGTCAAAAAGTGTAACAGAATGTTAGTAACGATTAAGAAAGGGATAGAAAATAAGAGATAATATACTCACTTTATACAAATGCGTGGTGTGCACACACCTTGAATACTGTGCCAGTTTTAGTCAACCCTTCTTAAAAAGGATATACTAGATTTGGACAAGGTTCAGAGAAGGGCAACAAAGCTACTCAAGGGTATGAAATGTCTCTCATACAAGGACAGGCGAAAACGATTAGGACTGTTCTGCTTAGAAAAGAGCTGATCAAGAGACAAGAGCATTGTTGCCCTGGGAAAAGACCCGGGGCCCAGGCCCCAGCGCGGAGTTGGGGCCCTGGGCTCCTGCCACTGCCAACCCCTTCCCTCATTCCCAGCCAGGAATGGGGCAGGGCAAGACAGTGGCTGCTGCGGGCAGCCCAGCCCAGATCCCAGCCCCCAGCCCAGAAGAGGCAGGCACCGCTACAGCCAGCCTGGCCCTATATACCCAGCTAGCAGAGGCAGGCACTGCCATGGCCAACCCACACCCGGATACGTGGCCAGGGATGGGGCTGGGAAAGGCAGGGGGCATGCCAGCCGTTTGGGGCACTGGTGCCAGGACTCAGGGCATGTGCCCTATGTGCCAGGCACCAGCGACACCCCTGTCAAGAGAGATACAATAAAAGTCTCTAAAATCATGAATTGTGTGGAGAAAATTAATGGGGAAAAGTGTTATTTACCCTTTTGCTCAAGACCACAACCAGGGAACAGCTGATGAAATTAACAGTCAGCAGTTTTAAATGCAAACAAGAGGAAGTACTTTTTACATAATGCTCAATTAACCGGGGAAACTCACTGGTATGGGATGTTGTATGGCCAAAAGTATGCCTGACTCAAAAATATAACTAGGTAAGTTCCCGGAGGATTGGTCCATCAATAGTCATTAGCCTAGCCAGGGAAGCACTCCATGCTTGGGGCAGCCCTAAACATCTGACTGCCAGACGTTGAAAAGGGCAGACGACGTGGATCTGTAAATGTTGCCCTGTTCTGTATTCTCCTCCTGAAGGTCTAGTACTGGTCACTGTCTGAGACAGGATACTAAGATATAGGGACCATTGGTTAGACTCAATATGACAGTTCTAATGTTCTTATTTATTTTCCTGGTTGTTTTTCTTAGCTGTCCCTTTTGACTCAATTCCATATATGCAGGAAACTTCCCTTTCAGTTATCCACAATGGCATGATAGATGCAGTAGACATAAATTAATACACCACCCCACCCCAAAGTATTTCCTCTTTATCTCTCTCTCGGTTTATTTTGTTTACTTTAGAATTTAAGACTGACAAGATCTAAAAAGAAATTAAAATACAAAATTCAGGATTGCCTGAAAGGACAGTTTTGTCTGAGTTACCATCAGACTTTTGCCAAGTGCTCAAAAAATCACTTCCACAACATCTGAAAAGTGGTTTACCAAGAAGCAGATCAGAAATTGGATATCAAAATGGTTGGACGTATGATCAGCCACTCATAAATTTAAGATAACCTTTTCACTTTCTTCTTCTGTAGAAATTGCTTTATTGGAAATTGTATTAAAACAGATTATAAAAAAGTATGAACAGGGAGAATGGAATGTTCCATTGAAAACCCTTTCATGAAGTCAGAATGCATCTTTTCATGTGTGCACACTTTTTTCCTCTTTCAGTCTGTATAAGTGGATTTTAATTTTACTGCAGTGACTCTCCATCACCGCTCTTAAATTATTCTGGGAGAAGCATGAGACAACACAAAACCAGAAATGACATGGTCCTGGATAAAAGACACATGGCTATCAAGTACTGACAGTTCCAGAATCCTGTGATCCTGAATCGAGGGATTTTACCAACAAAAGTTCACGCAATAAATACATTTGTTAGGCAGAGGACTCCTTGTTTGTTTTCCAGAATCCTGGAGATTTGGTATGGGTTAGCCGCACAAATTTCTGGAAGCACTACAGACCAGGATATAAGGCAAATACTCAAAAGGTGCCAGAGGCACCATGGTCCTTATAGTGAAGAAGTGAGGCTTCCCTCAGAAACTCACATGGAGGGACCATAAACTGCCCACTCTGAGGCAGAACCAGGAGGGCCCCACCCACCCCACCAGAAACTGAGAGGCGGGACTGGAAAAGGATGTATAAATGGTGGGTTCTGCTGTGGCTCAGTTAGGGAGGATCCACGTAGGTGGACAGATGCTTTTTGCATGCTGCTGGAGCTGCTGCCTGAGGACTGTCCAGAGATGGCAGGTGACCAAGGCTTGAAGAGCTGCTGGGACTGCCACCTGCAGTCTACTTCAGGGACACAGAGGCTGGCCCTGAGCTGTGGGTACACTAAAAAGGGGGCACATAGGAAGAAGCCCAGAGATACCAGATGACAGTTTGGTTGGGTATTGACCTGACATCAGGTCACTGCACTATGGATGGATCCCTGCTGACCCAGCATCTGAACTCTCTGTCACTGTTAGCTCCCTGGGCTAGGACATGGACTTGGGGGAGGGGGGCAGCCTCCCCACTTTAGAACAAGAGACCTGCATTGTTAGTGCTCACTTTTGTCTATTTGGTTCCCTGCTCTGCTTGAGGGCCTGGGTTCATAGACAGCTACTTCTCTGCCCTGACTGCAGACCAGAGCCCCATTATCCATTTGCTGCCCAGCCCTCAGTGAGGGTCTGGACTCTAAACTATTTGCTGTTCTGCCCTGAAGGCCCAAGCCCCTAGATTCTTTATTGCACTGCCCTGCCCCACCTAGAGGGCTAGGGCTTCAGAAACTCCTATTTCCCCTTTTCCTTTTTGGTTTGAACCTGTCTACTGAGCTAACCCTTTTGGGTGTGTGTGACAGTGATGAGGTATGGCCTCCCTTGGTGACTAACAAGAAGGCACAGCCACATACCCCTACAGACATACCATAGGTATACAATTCTAGACATGTCAATATTCATCCATCCACAATGTAAAAATGTGAAATAAATACTGAACAGCAGCATTGCCCATTTACCAAATAGCATTTGTGCATTTTTCCACTGTACAGGAATCTCATTTAGGATCCTCCAGATTGTTCTCTATTTTGCTTTCAGTACCATAACTTCTGCAAGCTGCTCCATCGCCATACAGCTTAGTTGTAAAATGATCAAAGAATAAACAGGCAAACTTGCCAGGTTTGATTTTTTACTAGTTTCTGTTTTCTTTGTCTATGTGAATGGAATAGGGTATTCTCAAGTCTTAATGAACTACCTGCTTGGGGACACACCATTATTTGTCTCCCATAGTTCCCACCATATGAGAGATTGCATTTCAACAGTTTTCAGCAAACTGGAAGACTGGTATGAGACTCTGTGAAGAAGTGTGCTACCCCTTTTAAGGGACTGGCTGAAGCCTACAACTGGATCACTTGCAGTGTAATCAAGGAGGCCTTACTTCACCTTGGGCCTGAGCAATGTAAATAGAAGCAGGAAGCTGAAAACCATTGGGGGCGGGTGTTAGAAGCCATAAAAACTATAGTGAACGGTGGTTTCTCTCTTGGGGAAACTAATCTTCAGCAGTCTACCCTACTGTGACTCAGTGGCTTGGTGTTGTGGATTTAAAGTTTGGGATCTCTGAAACATATCCTGATGAATTGCTTATTGTAATTATTCCTGTCCTGAAGCCTCACTAAAATGGACATGCTATTTGGTTAGTGCGTGGCTTCTCCTAGCTGGCGAAAATTAGAGCAAGGGCACCTCTTTCCTGGAGAGCACTCAAGTACCCCTGCTCAAAAAGCCCTGAAGGTCAACACATTTTAGCTGAGGTGGACCTAGAGAAGTGAATTCCAGATTTGAGGGTCTTCTACCAAAAAAGGTTATGGACTCAACTTCGACATGAATACATCTAGGGACCATCAATCAGTTAATGCAGTTATTTCAAGTGCCAGGGTAAAACATGAGGAGACTAGTGGTTTCTACCCAGGACCCCTACCATTACAGACAAAATACTATAAATCCAAATCAAGACCTTGAATTGTACCCAAAGAGTACATGGATGTCATGGCAAACTACAAAGAACAGGGGTAACGTGGTCCATTAAATAAGTAGCAAGTGGCATTCTGTGATCTTCAGATACAACCCCAATATAAAGTACATTACAGAAATTCATTCAGGAAGTGATAATGCTATGGCTAACTACCATGAAGTCTTTGGGGACTGTGATTATTTTAAGATAGAGGAACCCAGAAGAAGTGCAAGGAAAATGAGTACTATTTCAAAATTCCAAACATTTGCAAATGTTTCCTCTGCTTAAATTAGTAAATATTTTACTTGAAGATTTACACAGGAGATAAAGTTTTCCTATGAAAAGTTACTGTGCCAAATCTGGGAAGTAAATTAAGTCATTAAAGTGTAAAAGTCTTGTTTTACATTCAAATCTCAATGCAATCTCAACTACAGATGCACTGCCAAGGCCTGTAAAATATCCAAGATTACAACCATTGGCCAAGATTTTTGAAAATGGTTGCCTAAAGTTAGACTCCTAAATAGTTTTTGCCTGAAATCTACTAGGCACTCAGCACTTTTGAAAATGAGTCCATTAAGATGCCTATATATAGATGTAGCATGATCTTAGCCATTAAATAAATAATCATTGCAGGCCTACTCCCACTATGAAGTCAAGTATTAACATTATTAGAGGTAATATTATCCTAGCTACTTATCAGTTTAGTTCCCAAGTGCCAAGACCCCCAGTGTGTTATGACACCTAATCCATCACTCTACAAAGTGTTTGGAGGCCTTTGGAAGAAAGGACTTAAAGATCTGTTTCCAGGAACTTTTTCAGAACTCTGGAATATTTAAAAATCATGAAAAGCAAGGTGTTTTGTGGGACTTAAAGACTAACAGATTTATTTATCACTTGAGCTTTTGTGGGAAAATATCGCACTTCATCAGACGCTTCATCTGACAAAGTGGGATATTCTCTCACAAAGCTCATGTGATAAATAAATCTGTTACTCTTTCAGGGCCACTACACTCCTTCCTTTTTTGCTTTACTAGACTAACACAGCTCTCCCTTTGGAACTTAAAAATCATGGGAGCTGAAAGGAAGGTGGGAGACCACTACAAAGCCCCTTCCTGCTTAATATTATTTACAACATGTGCCCTCAAAAAGAAGTAGAAACAATTCTCATTGTTATACACTGCCAATCAGAATTCTTCCAGCTCAAGCTCTTCCCTTCTACCTACTCCTTCTATTTTTTATTTTTCTCTGTAACTCTTACTCCCATGTAATGATAAAGGGAGATCTACTCTAAAAGCTGTACTTTTAAAAAAAACAACATGCAGTATTCCATTTCTAGCTTATGCTATTTTACTTGTTAGTCTCTACACATGTTTGCGTCTTATATTATTTAACTTTTTAAAGATAGCAGATGCTGAAAACAGAAAGGAAAGTGTATGAAGTCTGGGGCCACCACAATAGGACAAAATAATTGAACAATCTCCCAGCAAAGTCACAGTAAAAGGCAGGCACTAGCTTTTTTGTTGCACATTTGATCTGTCCAGAGCTTTTTGTATATCATGACAGCTGGTTTACAGCCCTGGTACACAGTTTATAGACTAATGAAGAGTTTTTCATTAACTCTATTAAATAAACAAACCAAAATGTTCTAGTGACTGCAGTGGTTTTAAAAGCTATTTATACACTGAAACTAGATGAGCCACTTCTTATTGCAAAAAGCAGGGGTGTTTGAAAAGGTCCAGTTAGCAGGTCTCAAGATGCTCAGCTTTCAGTGTGAAGTGAAATTGGATCTGAACTTCTGCAACAGAAAACTCCAGTTCACTGTTGTTCTCACATTGACTGGAAGACTTAGTCACTAGAAAAGCAGGAAATAAAATACAGATGACGGGGAAGTGGACAATAAAAGCTTTTCTCTCCACATATTTTCATTTGCAGATTGACAGTAAAACCTATTTAAGTGATTTTTATTTACTTGCAGACAAAACCTTGGCTTCAAGGTTTTCCCTCTGCAGCTTTAGCTTCAGTGAGAATAAATATGGCTAATTCGGGATATACAAAAAGTGAATTTCTTTTTATTAGTCATTTTTAAAATGTGTCAGTGGTGTAAGCTGTCAGGCAGAGCCATGCAGTGAGACCAAGTGGAGTACATCAAATTGTTCAAGCTTTCACATAGAAGCCTTGCTTAAGAAGAGGGAGAACTGGGGAAGCAGGCTGAACTCAGTACATGAAAACAGCCCATTGCTAAAAGGAAAGCAAAGAAATCATGCAGCACTTAAACGCTGGTATAAATCAGAGGAGACCTCAGTGGAGTCACAGTAGGTGAAAGTGTTGTAAGGGAGCGCAATCAGGATCAGATGGTACAAAACAGTTTCTGCTGCAATACAGAGAGGCTGGAACCACCCTATGCTTCCCTTCTAATGTATGTTGATATTAACATACACATTAATGTTATACTATATCATAAATATTATATCATAATATATTATAAATAAATACACATAATACATTGTAAATAAATATTGTAAATAAATACCAACACCAAAACCCTTCTCCCAGGTGGAGCAGGAATTCCATTCCTTTGGAGATAAGGTCTGATTTCATGTTGGCCAGGTGTGCCTGGTAGTGCAGCTCTTTAAGCCACAGCTGCACAAGCCGAATTCTCTCTATTCATCACACTGATCTCCACCTGTCACCAAATTCTCCTCTTCTTCCTGATGAAGGCAAAAGATCTTTCAGCAACAGGTCTCTGACATGCTGTGCTTTGTCCTATTTTATCTTTTCTGTCTCTTTTTGACAGGTCTCTACTTTATCTGTACTGATAATGGGATCTGACAGAGTTGCCATTTCTCAGAAAGAATGGAAAACAGGACAGAATAGCCATGCTGATTTAGTACACATACACAACCATATAAATGCACATACATACAAACACACTACAGAAAGACGGTGGTGGGAGGTAAGAGATATGAAATTGATAAAGTCACTGTGTATTTGCTCTTCCATACAACATTTGTAACGTGGTATAATGGTAATAAAAATATAATGATCTACTGATATGTTGCTTCCTGTTCTCTACTAGGTTACTATAAGACTTTGGACAGATGAGGAAATTCTCCAATGGCCCTCCTTATCAGAAGACTTTTATAGTACTGTATAGCTGTATTGTAATAATAAAAAAAGTCTTCCACCTCTGACAATGCCAGCCTATAGCAATACCTAATATTTCCAGAGATCTCTAAACACTGTATTATCATAAACCAGTGCTAAATAGCACTGGGAAGCTATGTGTAAAGGAAAAGTGGTCGTGCAACAGTAAGCCATAAATACCAAACAGCTGTTGGGCAAGCACATCCATGCTACTTAGGGCATGAATACACACAGGGGGAAAAAACTGCCCATCCTTTGGAAATGAAGAATATATGGTGTGTCCCCAAATCAGGCTCACTGACTAAGCCAGCACTAAATACACAGCCCCACAGATAGAAGGTGCAATAAAAGTGCAAATTATTATCACCGACAATTCTGCTAGCTGTGCAAACATAGGGAACCATCTGCCACTGTTATATAGTGCATGGGAGATCTAGGTTAAGAAACCTGATTTTCTTAAGTAGATGAGGTTGGCTTGGGTCCTAGCCTTGCTGACAAGAGATTTGTGGCTTGGGGCACAATGCTCCTAAGTCTTCCAAACAGAGTACCTGCACATAACATCTTGGTTTTATGGCTATGCCTTTAATGCTCTGACACTCTATGCTGTACATGGATCTCAGGGGATGACAATACTACAATATAACTGCGGTGGACGTTGGCTTTCTCTGCAATGTCCACAGTAAAGGAGACTGTGTGCAAATAAATAGTACATAACATTATTATATCACTGCATATAATAGCAAGAGAGGACATAATATTGTTGTGGCCTAAAAGAATCTGATCTAAAAATCTTGTATTGCATTGTTTCTGGTTTGATAACACTGTCTTGCAATGTATGTCATGTCAAACTGTATCACATTAAAATATGCCGTACTCTTACAGAACACAGTACAGTGTCACAGTTAATATGACAAATATGCATTATTTCAGATGAACTATTCACTATAACATGTGAGAGATCAAAACTTAGGCTTGCAAGGAACGAATGCATCTCAGTAACATGCAGAAATCAGGAGATGGGATAGTTTCTATTACTTATAGCTAGATTATTATTCTGTGTCAGTAATGCTGCCTCGCAGAGGTTACAGCAAACAGTGACTATTTATTCTTGTAAGCAGACTAACCACATGTTCAACATACTGGAAAATGTACATTATAAAGAAATAGAATGTTAAGGCAGAAATTGACCTACAAATCTGAAAAGACTAAACCATACCATTTCATCTTGTGAATTCTTAGCACTTATATGTTGCTGTACATTTTCAAAGCACTGTACAAACATTAATCCTCTAGGATGATTTATCTTTGAAAACCAAAGTAGTAATATCTCAGTGACATCTTGTGTCCTGTTATTAAAATGTGGATGTCACAAAGCTTCAATATATTAGTCCATAAAATGGTACAATTATGGACTACAGTCCACTTAAGCACTAACTGCTTATGTATGTAGCAGGCACCTATTCCAAATCACTCCCTTCTAAACCACGTGCTGATTCCCCTCCTTAAAGTATATATATTGTTTATGTAAATAATCCAGGTAAGCGCTTATACAATTCTGTCACATGAGTTGTCTTCCTCTATATACTATGACTGCATAAAATGTAGGTAAAATCCACAGCCCAGGTGAAATGTGAAAATGCAGCATTTACATGAAAAAAGTATCATATGGACTGCTAATTCATTAGTGTTACTGTGACAGTATTATGAAAATCAACTTGTGGAACTCATCGCCACAAGATATCAGATGCCAAGAAGTTAATACGATTCAAGAAAGAACCATGCATTTTTAAAGATTATGAGATCACCCACCATTACATTAGATAGAAAAAAAAATTAAGGGAAATAAAGCCTTATTTTCAGGGCATACACCAAACTGTTAACTGATGGGGATTATAAAGAATTTTTTCTTATGGACAAAATATTCCTTAAATGTTTCTTATGGGGTTCATTGAATTCTTCTCTGAAGTATCTTGTACTGGTCACTGTTGGATACAGGGTATTGGTCCACCTGGACCACTGGTTTTATTCAGTATGGCAATTCTTATACCTAAAAAGCAACTATCAATGATTTTATAACATTCACTGTGAGAGCCATAACCAATTAAAATCAAGGTCCAGTAAGGTAACTAATTTGATACTATTTAAAATGAACATGCACTAAAATTTACAGTTATAAGAGTTTAACTGAATTTTTAATTCAAAATATTTATATTAAATGTGACACATGGTTATAAAACAATACTGTGGTTTATTTCACTTTTTTATCTTTGCTTCTTAAAATTCATTAACTCTGTTACAATACACTGGTTTTATACAGGACTTATTAAGTGCTCATTAGCATACTGTACCCTTTTGAGCTGCATGTATATTTTAATAACACCAATTAAAAATGTATGCTTTTTGGTGTCTTTTCAAACATGAAACTGCTTTACTTTAGATGAAGGCACACTATGCATATGATGATTGCTCAAGAACTATGGAGATAAGAGCGCCTTGTACATACAGGCAAAACAAAGAAGAGGAACACTCTTCTGTATGTTCATTTATTGTAAGGAGTTTTCCACTAAACTATATTCTCTTGATGAGTCTTTCCCCCTTTCACACACATAAAAATGCTTCCACACATCCTGTCTACATTTTTCAAACTATAAACTTTTTTCTCCTACAAAGTAAATTATAACTGATAGCCACTGGAGGCTCACTGCTGTGAATTTCTTTATATGCATGGAAACAATCATACATAGTTTCTTGGCTAAATGCTAAGGCTGTAATTAAATCATAGGGTTCTGCTGACATTTATAACTTGCTCTAGCTTTTCTGATGTCAGCACAACACCATCTTTTGAGAGACAGACTGGTATTTAACTATAAAGCATGTATTATTCTGAACATACAAAAGCTGTACAGCAGTATCTGCATGAGCATTAACCCAAAGGAGAGCTGTTTTTTCTGGTGAGAATTACTGATGCTGTTGATGAGGATGAAACACATTTCCTAGGGGTGGGAGAGGAGGCTGATCTGCCTTATACTAAAAGGCAAAAATGTAACTGAAACAAGACCAAACGTTTTAGATTAAAGGTCACCTTTCTCTAACTATATTGCAAGATCTTGGACTTGAACTGGCAGGAAAGGATGACTGGGTTTTGCTTCATCTTGTAACGTGAGCTAGCACCCTTCCCATAGGAGAGTGTTTTCATATGGTATATTTTGTTGACATGAGTGGCATACAATTACAGTTAAAAAAAAAAAACCACTTACACTTTAAAGCTCATGGAAAGCTTAAAGAAAGCCAATGGAAAAGAATTAGGCCACCAGTGGAAAAAAATCCCAGGATATGAAAATTAGAGCAAATAATGACAATAAAGAGAAGAAGAAAGAGATGCTATTTAACTTTGCTTTGGATTTTTTTCCTCTAATAAGCCCCCAACCATTCTTAGTTCAGCAAGAGAGATGTGATGTGTTATGCCTATTGTGGCAGCCTCTGTCACAGAGCTATACAGTTCTATAGCATGTATTTGGTTTTGTTCCTGGTAAGCCAGAAAATCAAATGCATGATATTTTATGGGAGAGGGACCAGAGAGAAATCACTCACAGTTAAAAGAGAATGGGAGAAAGAGTTCACTTGCACTAATCCCATTCACGACCTTAATGCTTGAGCCAAAACAATTCCTCTAGCTCTTTATTATTGTTGCCTCTTCTGAGACCAGCAGCACCCTTCTGACAAGAGGCAAAAGATACTGGAGACGTGCATGTCAGTTTCTCCAAAAAGAAATCAATGATGTAAATTCTGGGTATCTCATAAGTGTAAGAACTAAGTACTTTATTTACACACATACGCCAGTCCTCAAAAGAAACACATAAAAAGTTTATTTCTCCCAGAAATATCAGCCCAACACCAATGCCCTGTTCCTAAGGAATTACTCGGTCATAAGACATGGCTTTAATGGCATCCTCTTTCTTCAAACTGCTGCTATGCAAAAGCCTTGTGTTATATCAGTAGTTCTAAACCTTTCTGAGCGGAAGTCCCACTAGTTACCATTAGGTAAAACATGACCCCTCCCCACCCCACTCCTTTCCTCACTGGCCATAAATGTATATAACTCCTATAAACATACAATGATAATAATGCTAAACTGTATAAATAATAATAAATTACTCTTATGTGAGTAAGAAACTAAGCCTTTCCTGATGCGTCTGTCACTGCATGCCACACGTGACCCCACATCTTCTGATCTCTAATGGTCTGAGGGTGATGAAGGCAGGCCCTAGAAGGTGGCCAGGGCTGTTCCCCTCTGGCCAGCTGTGCATCTGGTGCGGGACTGGATAGGAGGATGAGGAGACGGGAAGCTACTCCTCACTCCAGACAGAGTGGAACTCAGAGCTGCTGCTCCACTGCCGCAGTGGATGTGGCACTTGAGGGGAACTCAATATTACTGAAGCCTCATTGACCCCCTGTAATCTTTGGCACCACCTAAGGGGTCCCACATAGAATCATAGAATCCTAGGGTTGGAAGGGACCCCACGAGGTCATCTAGTCCAACCCCCTGCCAAAAAAAGCAGGACCACTCCCATTAGATCATCCCACTCAGTGTTTTGTCCAGCTGGGCCTTGAACACCTCCAGAGATGGAGATTCCACCACCTCCCTAGGCAGCTTATTCCAATGCTTCACCACTCGCCTAGTAAGGAAGTTTCTCCTAATATCCAGCCTGGACCGCCCCAGCTGTAACTTGAAACCATTGCTTCTCGTTCTGCCCTCTGTTACCACCGAGAACAGTTGAGCTCCATCCTCCTTGGAGCAACCCTTCAAGTAGTTGAAGGTTGCTATCAAATCCCCCCTCAGTCTTCTCTTCTGCAGGCTAAATAAGCCTAGTTCCTTCAGTCTTTCTTCATAGGGCTTGTGCTCCAGCCCTTTGATCATTTTTGTTGCCCTCCTCTGGATTCTCTCTAATTTGTCCATGTCCTTTTTGTAGTAGGGAGCCCAAAACTGGACACGGTATTCTAGATGTGGCCTCACTAGTACAGAATAGAGGGGAATGATCACATCCCTCGATCTGCTGGCGACACTTCTTCTGATGCAGCCCAGTATGCCATTGGCCTTTCTGGCAGCAAGCGCACACTGCTGACTCATATCCAGCTTCCCATCCACCATGACTCCCAGGTCCTTTTCTCCAGTGCTGCTATTTAGCTGATCACTCCCCAGCCTGTAGCAGTACATCCCAGGTTAGAAACCATTGTGTTACATAACCCAAAACTAAAAGCAATACAGCGTGTTTTCCTAAGGGACAAAACTTGTTTGGATACTAAAAAATATAACTGGAGAAACTGTATGTAACAGCTGCACCTGGGGACACCTGCCATTACATTATTATCTGCATGATGTCTGGCACAAATCACTACTACTGTAGGGCCCTTACGGAAGCAATGGGTTTTTAAGAGGATTTTGAAGGAAGAGAATGGTGCCCCTGTCATCACCAGTTTCTTTACACTTCATCACATGTTGGTGGAAGATTTTTGACTGATATTAGACTTACCAGGCTATTACCATAACACACAGTGCTTCCATGAGTAACCTCTAGCGAGAGGTTATTTAAATTCTTCTTACGTCAACAATTCTCCTTGATCTTTTAATAGTTTGAGATGAAAAGGAAGGCACTTGATACGATTCAATACTTTCACTGGTTTCCCTGTTTGGGAGTTAGCACTGACACCCTGTTTCCCTTAGGGGAATTTTTTTCCAGGTCAATACCCAAGGAACATTTCAGTATCAGTAGTGACTCTCTTTCTCTCACTGGCTTCAGACTATCATAATAGGACTTTCGAGACCTAGAGGACGAGGAGTCATTGTAGAGAGTGTGGCCACCCAAGTTTTCTTAAAAAAAATGTGCTTGTTTGAGAGTTGATTTTTCTTCCAGACTAGTAACACAGAGGCGGGATGAATATTATGATTATTGTGAAGAAACCCCAAAAAGGAAACTAAAACGTAACTAAAGAAAGCAGGTTTTCTTGGACGAGGTCAGGGTTGCAATGAAGCAATGGGAACAACAATGCTATTCTAGAGCAGTGGTTCTCAACACACTTGGCGCTGCATCGTGACCCAGGAAACACCAGCTCACCCCTACCAGGCTGAATCCGGCCATCTCCCCCGCTCTCTGTGACACACTTACCACTGTGTGGCGACACAATAATGTGTCCCAACACAGTGGTTGGGAACCACTGCCCTAGAGAAACAATCAATCACAAAGGAGAAAAAACACTTGAGTCAAATTCTATAGTCTCATCCATCTATGGTGACTTTGAGGGGATTGTATAATTGTAACAGGAACCATAACTTGATCCATTGAGATGTAATATGATTCAGATAATCTGGTTAATTTTTGGAAAGGTATGTAATCAGGAAGTCAATATAGGTCCCAGATGTAAACTTTGTACTGAATCCAAAACCAGCCACAGTACCCATCCTCCAAATGAATGTTTCAGAAAATCTTCACAAAGCAGAGTGAGTTTGCATCTAAGTTGAGACAAATATGATTCTAGATAATTTGGGCCCAATTCTTTAATATTTTTATCCTTCTGTGGTCATTTACACCCAGGCAACATGAGTATAAAATGTCCCTTCTGTGGCTTTACAGAATGTCACATCCACTCCCCCCAACCACTTCACACAGGTGTAAACGACTTTACAAAATACAAGGCAATGGAAAAATCAGATCTCATTTTATATTTTGCACATCTCTAAATAGCATTTCTGAAGTACCTCTTTTGCCTTCTTCAGAAATCCTCTAGTTTACATATGTTAAATGTCCCAACACCTGCACATAAGATAAGCTTTTTTTCACTCATTTATTTAAATGAATCCTGTTTTGGAGATGCAGTTTTGGTAGATGAAAGTCCCCTCCTGACACCTGGTACTTTGCACACTCTGGATCTCAAAGATATAACATTGTTTTATGTCACGTGTTCATCCTGCTGCAGCAAAGTACTTTCAGTTTTAATCCTAATGTGTTTTCTCCCTTTTTTGTTTTGCTTTGCTTTACTACAGTTGATTTTTGTGAGCCTATTTTTTAACTTTCATTCAGGCCAAATTAGAATGAAATCAAAATGTTCTGTTTAAAGTCTATCTAATGCCAGCTGATTTCATGTGTTTTGGCTAGTTGCCAGCCTCCTAATGGATTTTTCTGTGGTTTGCATGAACAGAGGTCACTAGCTGAAATCCTGGAGAACCCAGCAACATATTTCCATAAATGCTTGACAATCAAAGTCCAAAGTAACCAAACAACCATCCCTCTGTGGCTCTCCAGGATAATTAAGATGAGCTGCCTGACCTTGCTTTCCATTCCAAGTGCCCATCTAGACTGGGGCAGGGATAGGATCTTCTCAACTGGGGGAGCCAGTCTATCACACTCCCATCCTTGTTTTTGGCTTCAGATCCATGAAAAAAAGGCACTTTCGGTTAGCTAATCTTTATTGATTTCAGCCTTCCTTTTTAACCATCTTTTTATTTTAAAGTCTTCTCTCTTTGCCTATTTTTTGTTTGTAAGAATGGCTGATTTTCTAGGGCAGGGGTGCATTGAGTCTAGTTTTGTATATAAATATTGTTTTGAGTTTGTACCAGCAATCCTGGCGCTACAAAAGGATGTCACAAAATTTGATAAATATAAATTCCATTCCATAGATGGACCTCAGCCACAGCAAAGTGTTATGAAAATGAAGAATGAGATACCATACATCTTTTATACACCAGGGTAGAAAGATTCATGGCTTTTCTTTCTACAAGGTGTCCAAGTCTAATTAGATAACCTGAAACTCTTTACTCTGGGAAGGGCACCAGAATATCAAGAGACTCTTTCGGTGCATGAGAAAACTGGACAATGAGGTCAAAGCAGGCAATTTGCCTATTTATGAGCAAATAGTCTCCCAATAAACACTGTCTACTTGTTTCTCAGATAAATACAAAAATCAATTTTTGCCTGAATTGTACAAGTGCTATCAGATTTTGTTGGTGGTGGTGATTTGGAATCAGTGGGATGGCTGACATAAACCAGGTTAGAATAAGATCCTGAGAAATATTTAACTCCTTGTCCCACACAAGCATAGTGACCATCTTCGAGATAGTTATCACCACAACTCACACCCTGAATGTACCATTCACACTCCTGGAATTCACGATAGGTAACAGACAGTTCTGCAGGATAGAATCCACAGTGTAATGCACAAACTCAGTTAACCATCTCAGATTTGTTCTTCTTTTACTGTATAGAGTGGTTAACTCTTCCAACCCACACATAGCTATTTAAACTCGGGGCTCTACTTTTTCATGCTTGGCCCCAGCTGTACAAAATTAATCCTGAGGAACTTCCATCTTCTCAATTCTACAGATTAGCACTTTTCCTGAGCAGCCTCATTTGCATTTGTTGCCAGTATCATTTATTGCTAGAAGGACTTTGAACACCGACCACTTCTTTTCCCTCACACTTCACTTGGACTCTTGGGTGGGTGAAGAGTGTTATTTGCTCATTGTTAAAAGAGCCCACGTGTCTTATTTTTATGAAGCTCCTGAATTTCATCAGTATATGCAATGGAAGAATCCCACACCCAAAGCCAAAGCATTCAATCAGTCAACATTCTTTTTTCCTACTGACCCTTTTCTTTTTTTTAAACAAGAAAAATGTTCAACCTGGATATTCCTGCACATCTTCTCCCATCTTCTTTGCAATGAAATCATCCAATGATAGAAATGACTGTCCTAAATAAAGCTCAGCCTACCCATAGCAATAAACATATCTGCTAATGTATGTGACTGTCAGCCAAAATAAATTAACCTCCAATAAAAGTCATTTTCATGAAATTAATTATGCTTGTGTCAGCTAAAAGTGACAGGTGCACTGTCACTTTTCTTTCACGCAGACTTGGCAGAGCAGTATGACAAAAGCTGGGAGTACTCACCTCTACTGAGAATGACCCTAGCTTTTAACATCAGCTCTTCCCATTCAAATGTCTCAAATTTACACACACATAAGAGAAAACAATTAAAGGATTCTACAAGTCTATGTACTAGGCAGCCACACCCCTAGATATCTCATAGGGAACACATCAAAGCACATTAATGGAACTTTTTGTTCAAGGTAGCAGAGTCCACACAGCCATGCTTAGGGCATAACAAGCAGGTGTGCTTTGGATTTACAGCCCAGCTTGCCACTCAAGGCCTCCATGCAGATAAACCCGTCATAAACAATTTGAGGAACCAAGAGGAGAGAATTTAAAGAGCCAATCCTGAGTTACTATGACAGTTAAGTATAGAACTAAGTTGTCCACAGAAGCCTTGAAGGACCATATTGGTAGAGCCCTGCAGTGATCCACAAACATGGTCCACAGATATCAAGCGGCTATCCGTAGATTTGCAGGATTCTACATAGTGACACAGTCCTCTTACAGCAGTGTGTTTAAAACCAGAGACCAGTGACTTACACCTTACAGCCACTAATAAAAACCGAGCGTCAATATGCTTAGGCAGAGAAAAAGACTTCGGCTGTGGTCACCAGCTGTAAACAGTTTAATGGTTTTATTTATGGACACCTGTCTTAATTGAATTTGACCACAAACTATTTATTGCTATTGCTAAAATATAGATAGCAAGCAGCCCCCTCCAGAATGCAGATATTATCTTTCCAGTTACAAATGTATGATTTGCAAATTGAACACAAACCTAAAAGAAACCTGATGGTTCCAGACACACTCTTTAGAACATTTGACAAAAGTGCAAAGGAGCAAAGTCCAGAGCTAGATATTTTACATGACAATCTGATTTAGAAAAACCTGCCCAATCTCAGATGAAATGTGAACTGTGATTGTCAGAGATACTAATCAAGATGAAACCCTGAAGAAAAAATTAAGGCTACTAGCACAGTGTGTCTTGAGTAATCATTTTCTCAACCCCATCAATTTAAAGATGAGCCTTCAGTACTAGATAGGATTCTGTCTAAAAGTACCAGGTTGGAGATTCCTAAGGTGTTACAGAAAAATATGATGAATTAAACACTGTTTACTTACATGTATTTGTAACTGTTACATTAGTTTTTTCTCAATTATTATTATTAAGTTTTGGCTAGGAAGAAAGATATGATAGATGACCGCATGAGGTCCTTTCTAACC
Source organism: Podocnemis expansa (assembly GCA_007922195.1). NCBI lineage: Eukaryota > Metazoa > Chordata > Testudines > Podocnemididae > Podocnemis > Podocnemis expansa. The sequence goes on along the minus strand of ML682016.1, from coordinate 3,745,278 downwards.
CTATGATTCTATGATGTTATGGATTATGCCTTTAAGGGCTGAACTTCCCACAAAATCTGGATAAGGTGATGAAGAATTTCATGTTGTTACGGAGACAGTTTGAACTGGCCACAGAACAAACCAGAACTCTTCAAAGCACCGCAAAGTTAATAGTCAAATCTCATATTAATCTTCTCAAAGAACAGACAGCAAGAACCTGAGTTGAGATCCTGGGGTCTGAACTGCAGAAGGGCTAAGTACTTGGAGCTGCAACTGTGGGAACTTTGAACATATTAGGTGTTGCATAATGCTAGATAGTCTGAAAAGGATCAGTTTCTGGTTCTCAAGTTAGGTACACAAAACAGCTATGTCTCACACTAGGGGCTTAAGTCAACTGAAGCAAAGCCAGGGCTATATTTAGAATGTATTAAGTTGACTTAAGCACTTGCCTAAGTCAACTTAACCCTTCCTCTGTAAGCTGACTTGAGCTTTTAACTCAACTTTACAAAGCAGGAAGCCCTGGGCTCCGCACCTGGTCCCAACTGGGCTCCTGGAGCCTGATCTGGCTCCAGGTGCTGATCTGGCCTCAGACGCTAGATTCAGTTCCCAGCCACTTGTGACAAGCAGTGGGGGCTTGGAGATGGCTCCTGCCACCCACGGAGAGGGGCTGACAGCCTAATTGGGCTCCCAGCCCTTTACCGCAGGCCACGGGGACTAGGAGCTGGCTCTCACTGCCCATGGGAAGGGGCTAGAGCCCGATATGGCTCCCAGCCCTTGTGCCACAGGCAAGCAGCTGGGAGCCTGCCCAATTTCACAGGCTCATAGCCTGTGAAGAGGGCCAGGTTCCCAGCCACCTGCTCTCAGTGCAAGCAGGTTGGAGCCAGATTGGACTCTGAGCTGGCGCCTAGCCCCCACAGCCTGTAGCAAGGAGCTGGGAGCCAGCTCATCTCTGTGGGCAGCAGGGGCTGGAAGCTGGCTCCCGCAGCATGTGGAGAAGGGCTGGGATTCCGATCGGGATCCCAGTCCATCTCCACAGGTGGTGGGGGTCAGGAGCCGACTCCTGCCCTGGCCACTTGCAAGCAGCCAGAGGAGCATGGAGTTGGCTCTTTCCCCCCCTGCACCTTGCGAAGTCGACTTAAAATAGCTCCCTAATGTAGACACAGCCAATGAATGGATACTTTTAATCTTAACCTCACTGAGTCTAAGTTTCCTGTTTGTAAAATCGGGGATAATACCTCATCTTCCTTAACCTGTGAGCTCCCTTTAACCACACTGAACACGCTATTCTTCTTGAAATCTTGTTGTTCCTTGGCTTCCACAACTGTGTTGTCTCCTGAGTTCCTCCTACCCTCCAGTTGCTCCTTCAGTGTGTCCTTTGGAAGATCTTCCTAACCAGCCCATCAACTTTCTAGGAGGGTTCCATGTGGCTCTCTTTTGATCCCCTTTTCTTCTTCCTTTATACCGTTTCTGGGTAACATCATCTGCCAATGCAAATTTAGCTACCATCTCTGCTGTTGACTAGCAATCTACCTTTCTCTCTACTTCAGACCCGTCTTATTCTGTGCAAACTGAAATCTTGGCTTGTCTCTCTGACATCAGCTTGTGGCGGTCGAGCCACTAGCTAAAGTTAAACAGGGCTGAAGCTGAGCTCTTTATCTTCCCCCTGGCCCAGAAATCCTTACCAGTACTTTTCTTGATCTTGGCATATGACACCACTCTGCCAGTCAGATAGTCTTATAAAATGCACCGCATCTATGACTCGTATCTCTCTCAAGGTACTCTCATCCAGGGTATGTCTAAATCTTGCCAAGTCTTTCTGCATAACATTTCTAAGATATGTCATTTCCTATCCACCCACACAGCTAATACTCTCATTTAAGATCTCATCATCTTGATGACTGCAACATCCTTCTCTCTGGCTTTGACAAATGCAATCTTGCTCTGCTCTCAAACATTCAGAATTCTGTTGCAAATATAATTTCCCTAGTCCATCACTTCCACCATGTTACAGACAAGATCATCAAGGATGTATCCTCATGCTCTGGGTGTCCCTAAATTGCCAGCTGCCAGGGGATGAATCATGCCGTAAATTGTCCTATTCCATTCATTCCTTCTGAACCATCTGGTACCAGCTCTTGCCAGAAAACAGGAACCTGGGATAGCTGGATTATTGGTCTGAGCCACTATGGCCATTCTTAAATTACTCATTTCTCTGAATCCCTCCGCTGGCTTCCCTTTCTATATCATTAACGATAAGCTGTTTGTATTCATTTCAAGCAGGAGTGTAATGGCTGGGGAAGCAGGAAGTTTAGGATCCTTCTTGGTCCCTGACTGGAGCTACACGGCTTCATGGTGCGGCCAACGGTTCTCAAACTGTGGGCTGGGACCCCAAAGTAGGACTGACTTTTGTTAAATTTTCAAATGCTTTTGTGCTACTCTGATCCTGCCTCACATGCTTAGAAGATGGTCCCCACAAGCATTCATAAAGCCACTTCATTTTTCACTTTCTAGAACTTCTTCTCTACTGTGATATCAATGAAAAAAATTGACTATATTTAGGGTGCTGGCGCACAGCCTTTCATGCTGACCAAACTTGTGTCATTGTTTACTTGTAAGCTGCACTCCTCCATGTCTTGCTTTTTGTTGTATGCTTAGATTGTAAACCACCAGGGGGAAAAGATGGTCTTTTTGTTTTTTTCCTTTGTATAGCACCTAACGCAATGGGGCCCTGGTCTATGTTTTGGGATTTTAAGGAAGAACATAATACATAAAATAATTAACGATAATCATGTTTTTAACCCTTACGGTTATGGATATGTACTCTCAATCGTAACTCCACTTCAACTTAGTTTTTTGTCTGGACATATTATATATATCTGCACTGTTATCATAATGATATATTATAGGTGATGGCTATATACTAGCTTGAAGGAGTCTGGCCATATAGTAAGTTGTATATGAGTACATACATTAAACATACATGTAGGGAATGATTGTAGTGCTCTAGACAAGGCTTGGTTGCTGCACAGATTAATCTCCCTCTATTGAGAAGTACATTTTTTTTTAACATCACAACATTCCAAGAGAGAATTGGAGCATATACTATTCAATTTTGCAAAACTGTTGAATTGTGCACTTGAGATGGTAAATATGGACAGCATGATAAACAGACTGTTTTTATTCCAGCAAAATATTTTGTCTTGATGTTCTTTGTCATATATGATGCATCTAAATAGTTGCCCTAGGGCAGGACTGCATTGCAATCAAGCTGTCACATCTAACACAGATATGCTATAGAAATACCTTTAATAAATAAATTAAGGATTGTGGCTACTTGCAAAGTAGGATACGTGCTATTTCACAGGCAGTTCAGGCATTTTTATCTGTGTAATAGCAGGTTGGCTTCAGACATTTAGAGAATGATTTTCATCACCTGCAGGATAAACAAACCCAAGTTCCCCAACCCCTCAATCTCTTTCCCATCTATGTTCTAACAAATTCAGGACTAAACAAGCTGGTTATACTGTCAGCACACTAGTAATGACATCTGCCCTGTTAATTTTTGGGTTAAAGCACTGTTTTCAAACAGATCTCAGAATACAGCTTCAGGTTTACTTCATGCTGATGTCTGTTTTATTATTAGGCGATTTAAAAAGCTTTGGGGGAAATGAGCATCTAACTTAGCATGACATAAGAAAAGTATTATTTCCCTACCTACTAGCATTTGCACCCTTTTAATACATTTATATCACTTATGTTCAGCAGAATAGTGTTCTAAGATTTTCAGAATGCCTTTGACAAGTTCCTTTAACCAATGGTGCCTTCACCAAGTAGGTTGTCATTGGATAAGAGGGAAGATCCTCTCCTGCTTCAGTTACCGGTTAAAAGATAGGAAACAAAGGGTAGGAATAAATGGTCAGTTTTCAGAATGACAAGAGGTAAAGAGTATTATCCCTCAGGAGTCTTTACTGGGACCAGTACAATTCAACATAGTCATAGTGATCTGGAAAAAGGGGTAAATAGAGAGGTGGCAAAATTTACAGAGGATACAAGACTATTCAAGATAGTTAAGTCCACAGCAGACTTTGAAGAGTTACATAGGGATCTCATAAGACTGGGTAACTGGACAACAAAATGCCAGATGAAATTCAATGTTAATAAATGGTAAATAATGCACATTGGAAAACATAATCCTAATCATACATATAAAATGATAGCTGTAACCACTCAAAAAAGAAAACATCGAATCACTATGCATATTCTCTGAAAATGTCTATTCAGTGTGCATTAGCAATCAAAAAAAGCTAACAGTTGGGGATCGTTAGGAAAGGACTAGATAAGGCAAAAACTGTCATATTACTTATTTATAAATCCATGATATGTCCAAATTTTGAATACTGCATGCAGATCTGATTGCCCATTTCAAAAAAGATATGCTGGAATCAGAAATGTACAGAAGTACAACAAAAAGGGGCTTGGGTTTTAGAACTACTTCCACATGAGGACAGATTAAGATGATTGGACTTTTCAGTTTGGAAAAGAGATGATTACAGTAGAGGTCTATGAAATCATGACTGGTTTGGAGAAAGTAAATAAGGAAGTGTTCTTTACTCCTCATTACACAATAACTAGGGGGTCATCAAATGAAATTAATCAGCAGCAGATTTAAAATGAACAAAAGAAAGTATTTCTAAACAAAGTACAGTTAGTCTGTGGAACTCTTTGCCAGAGGATGTTGTGAAGGCCAAAACTATGAAAGGCATAAAAAAACAACTGGATAAGTTGAACGAAGATAGGTCTATCTATGACTGTGGGCAAGGATGCAAAACCATGCTCTGAAGTGTTGTTAGCCTCTGTTTGCCAGAAGTTGGGAATGGGCAATGGCAGATGGATCTCTTGATGATTACCTGTTCTTTACATTCCCTTTGAAGTACCTGGTGTTGGCTACTGTCAGAAAACAGGATAGTGGACAAAGTAAACCATTGGTCTGACCCAGAATGGCTGTTCTTATGTGATTATGTTTTTCTGATAATTAACAGGAGTTAAATAGAAATACTCTCTGTTATTTCATGTGCAGGATTTTCTTTTACCTAATCTGATGTGATGTACGGGGAAAAAACAGTGTTAGAAGAAATGTTTTTCTTCTTGTTGTAATTACTGGGCAACAAATACACAGTGGGATTTTATTCCTCTAAATAATCCATACAAAAATGAAGATATGTTCAAGAGTTAAATTGTGTAGTATCAGCAAGAAATTCCCAGCAGTAGGTATTTTGTTCTCATCTCTACAATTGGGAAAACTAGTGACAGTAATTAGTAGTAAGTTTGGTTTGTAGAGCAAGGTATGAAGGAAATCATTTCAGAGCATCTGTCTCTTTCTCAGGCACAAGGAACACAGAGCAGACGCTCAGCTAGGCTACTTCATCTGGATGGCTTTGTGGGCAGCACTAGTACAGTCTTGACAGATCTTTCAGTCATTTGGATGTTGTTATGGGAACTGAAAAATTAGAGCCAAGTTGGAGATAGTGATAAAAGAAAAGAAAAAAATTACTGTTTTTCCTTCAAACGTATTTTGGTCACTCACCATATGCTTGCAACAATAAAAATCATTGGGTAGCAGAAATGTTAGGAGAATTTAGTTACTGCCTTAGATTATGGGGCAGATTTTATATTTGATAAGATGGTTTAAAGAAAGAATAATGTAACATCTTATTTTTTCTTCTATGTGAACTTGTAGAAACATGCCGTAACTTTGTGTCTGAGAGAAAGTTCAATGTTGGTCAGGTATTCTGCTTTTTTTCAGTTATCACTCAATCTAATGTAATATATGTCCAAACTTTATCATTTATTATATTGGAATATCTTTGTCCACATAGTATTTTATTAAGAGTAGTGCTACAGATTTCCTTGGGACTGTTCATGGAGTAAGGCGCTACTCACCTTGGGTAAAAATATCAGAATCAGGTCCTTAGGGTTTGTATGGAAGAGAGGAAGGAGAATAAAAGCAAAGAGCTTGCTTAACTTTAAGGATGTGCTTAACCACTTGGCTGAATATAGGGCCCTATCAGGAACACCAGCAAATCTGATCCTGGAAGGACTGCTGCAATCTCTACTATGCAAATGAATGCCCTACAAAAAGCTAATTACAGAAAGTGAAAGTAACCAGAAGAAAAACGCACTGCATTGTTTAATTTAAACAATTCTCTAGTACTGTCAGCAGACCACAGTTCATGCTTTGTAAATAGTAAGTACTACAGAACAGAAGAATTATTTACCTTATCATATTCATCCACTCCTCAGTATAAACTTTTTCAGAGGAAGATCTTATATAGTCTGTCATGATTTTAAATGGAAGGAACATAATGGGGTTAACATAGTTGAATGCCAATCCATAACAGTTTTAATAGAGACGTTTGTAATGAAAGAAAAGTGCAACTGAAGAACAAAAAACCCTACAATTTGGATAGCAGTTAAGAGACTCTTACTGATGTGAAATTCTGCACTAAGATACAACTAGAAACCATACATAGAGGAAACAGCAGAATTTGGTTTTTTGGAGAGCAACAAATGAATCTACACGGTTGTCTCTAGTTGTTTCATGCCTGAGTGCACTATTTATCTCAATTTATCTTCTTTTGTTGCCCAATTTAATATACATAGATAAATAAATTAATATTATATAGAGAAAGCACAATTCTCCACTCTATTACACCAGTTTTACACTGATAAGACTCCACTGAAGTCAGTGGAATTGCATTGCTATAACCAGGGTCAAAATAAACTCCATAGGATGAAATCTGGGCTCATGTGATTCAAATGGATTCAGGATTTCATCCACAGTATTATCACCAATTAAGTACTTGATGAATGGCTACAGCATCTTCTGTAAAAAGCCTGGTAGACTGAGAAGTTAAACTTAAATTCAAGCTTGTATAGAAAATAAATAATTAAGATTCTGTCACCCTTATTCATATTGAGTAAGACCTCACTGCACAAGGTGTAACTGATTTCATTGGGAGCATTTTCAAGGTGACATGCTATTGTGTGTGAGTGAGAAAAGCAGAATCTGTCCCTAAACATGGTATGGGAATGCAAAATCATCTACTCTGTTGTGATGTATTTCCCATGAGATGAAAGCGTTTGACGTACTATGTCTGTGGACATGTGTACAAGCTTTACACTTCTGTTAATTTGATGTCTGATTAATGCAAAACTTACAAAAACATATTTTATAATTAACGCTTCTTGTCATTAGAGGCATGCTGCAAAGAGACTTTGCTAACACATCCCATTTCATCTGTAAACAGCACATTAAATAACCAGAGAAATTTGGGAAAAAACCCTCAAAACTTAATTACAGAGTTCAAATTGCAGAACTTATACATGGCAATGCGAAAAACCAAAAACCAAACCCCTAAACAACTCACCAATGGAAATTATTGACCCATTTTTATAATGTAAATCCAAGAAATACAACTTGTCTCAAAGTGTTTGATAAGAAATTAATCATTTAAAACTTTTCCTGATTCCCAGTAAGTAAGGCTGCAAGACAGTTTTGATCCATTGATGAGTTCTATCTAATATGTTCCCTAAGGTACAGTTTCCCTAAATCTATTAGACATTTACAGCCTTTCAGAATGTGCTGCCTGAGATGCTCTATCACACTGTATTAACTTGACAAGTAATATAGTGCTATCTTTTATTTTCACAGAAAGAACCATGTTTGACCTTGAAACTACTAACAGTTTATTACACCCACCCTTAAAGGGCCTTTGCGGTGTACTGCCAGTAGATATCACCCTGGACTTCTAAGACTTGCATAAATACCTTCTAGGAAACAACAGGATTTCTCATGCTGGACCAGACCACTGCTCCATCAAAATTCAGTATTTTGCTGCTTCCAAATACTCAGTGCTTCAGAGAAAGTCCAAACAAAAAATCTCTCTGATGATAGACTACTTAGTTATGTAACACAGCCAATGGAGGGGCAAATACCTCTGCCTATCTGTCTTGTTGTATGGTTTCCAAATATTGCCTATCACTACTCCGGTGATGATCACTTACTTCCTCTGTCCCCCCTTAACCGTAGATAAACATATCTACTTACAAATATTAGTGAGCATAAATAACCTTCCCTTATTAGTTCCTCAGAAGCTTTCAAAAGATCACCCACAGATAACTGCACTAGCGTAAAGAGCTGAAATACATTAGGTATCATAAATTCACTCTATAGCCTTTATAAGTTTATGTCTCATGGTAAGCTTCCACAAATAAGAGTTATTTTTACATTAATCTTTTCCCCGAACAAACCCGTCATCCCATCTAATTTAATTATACTGAGCTATGTATACAGCAAGTCAACCGCAGTGACCAGAAGAGCTTTGTCCTCATCTTTCTTTTTCAGACCTGTTCTCCACTCAGATCCCTGTGAGCCAACCTGAACTACCCATGACCACCAAAACCCAAATAAAACTAAGAGAAGCCTTCTCCTCCACCTCTCAGTTGTGCAACTCTGAAAGAAAAATATTTCGATGTACATAAAAGAAAATCTAAAAATGCAACCATTTAAAATGATATGCATTACAAAAATGCTGCAGTGTTATGTTGCAATATGGGATTCCTTGGTGGATTTTTTTTTTGGTTTTACTAGTGGTTTATGGCCAGCTATATGCTAGCAATTTTCACAGTCTGTTTTTGATTAGTTGTTGCTAAGATAAGGAACCACAAGTGACTATAAACCTGCACAGCTATTTACAGAAATCATCCAACATATATAACTAAAGGATGATGGCTCTTGATACAGCACCAAATTCTGCTCTCAGTGACACTGGTTTAAAGCTGGTATAACTCAGAGGCAGCGATTTATATACATACTTTTAATCTAATGAGTAGTCTCATTGGACTAAATGGGATTCCTCAAGCACTTAAAATTAAGCATGTGTGTGAAAGGTGGAGCTTTACTCTGGATTTGCAAGAGTATGACTAAAAGTAGAATTTGTCTCAGGTGCTTAGGAGTGACCTAACAGCTCCAAGTATGTACAACTGTTTGATGAAAGCTCTTTACTGATTACATGCAAGTATCTAAGACTTTAAGCACACACAGCAGAAGTCAAACTCCATCAAGATACTCAGATGTCTAGAGCTATTTGCTTGGACCAAAAAAAGACTCATTTTGTAAAAATTTAATTATGAGTGAATGAAACTGCTCTCTGAACATATGGTTTTGAGTTTTGCCAACATTATAGACCAATTTATTTTTTATTAATCTATGCTTCTAAGATGTCTGAGGCACTCAGTGACTTCTCCCCTTCTGAGAGGCTAAAAATGGAGTTTCTGGAAAGAAAAGTGCCCTTGATCAGAGGACACCCACATTAGAAATTGCACTGCAAAGCTGCTTTTGTTAAATGCCAGTATTAATAAGGAAGATTGCAAAATATTTATTTACATTTTGAAAGCTCTACTTCTTTTGGATTTTTCTTAAGACATTTAAATTTCTTCCTCCACCAATTTTGTTCTGACCTTGGCTGCCAACACGTTTTTTTTCCTCTCAATACATTTCTATTGACACTTGGAATTAATGTGTCTTTCTTTGTTTACTTCTTTGCTTGTTACCCATCTTCATTGTTCTCTGAGATCAACTGCAGTAGGTGCTGAGTGCTGTCTGTTCCCTTTAACTTCAGTGGGAACTGAGGAGACTCAGCATCTCTCAGAATAGGTCAAAACTCCCATTAAATGAGTCAAGATTTCACCCCAGGTTGTTCACTAGTTTCTCCTGTATGGCTTGATCTTGTCCTGAATGAAGTTAATGGCAAAACTTCCAGTTGGATGGAATCATATTGAGAGACCCTGAATAGGAAGAATGAATATTTTTTATGTAAGGCCAACATACAAAAACTGGATAGGATTACTGAAACAGATTATACTTTTAAATTTACATTTTTTATAAACAAACAACACATTATGACATTTCACAACCCCAAAGTGCATACTTTGCATGCTTAAATTAATCTCATCTGTAAACCTGCACTGAAATTGGATTTAGCAAATAGCATAAGTGATATTTTGAAGAAGGCAACTATATCTACCTTATCTATTTAATCACTTTTTAGGTCCCTGTGAGGAGAACAGAGAGAGAGAAGGAGAAAAAGATGTCAGCGATAAATGCAAAAAACAAATGTTTGTCTTTAAAAGAGCCACAGGACATCTTGCTTGTTTTGTTGAACTAAACTAAGGTGGCCGCCCCTTTGAAACTTGAAAATCCAGTGGTTTGTTACAGGAATTAAAAATAAGAGATCAGCTCATGTAGTTACGTATTAGTCACAGAATACTGAAGCAAGTGAATGTACCATTAACAAATCTGATTTTTCTAACTTTACTTTCTCCTATGGCACGATAATAGCATCTGATCAGTTTAGTGAACATTCACTAAGAATACAAGAGTCAGCAAACTGTGTTTCTTCATTAAAAACATAATCTTTTAACTGCTGTAATGTTGCTTTACAAGCCACCTGCACGGGAGTCAAAGTACAACTCCTGTGTACATGTTGTATTGCAGTTAGTATGTCATAAGATTATAACCTGATTCTAGGGAAAACTGGAACTTCAGAGGAATGCTGCCAGAGTGAGGAAGCAGCAGCAAAGCATTACTTGTGATGAGAAATAATGCACTTAAGAGAGAAGTACTATACAAAAAAAACAAATTCAAGCACTGTATTTCTACTTTGACTTTAGCTGCTTTTAGGCATTTGTCCAAGAACCATGGTGCCAACCTGTACAGCATGGTGAAATCTCTGCACAGGATCTTTCCTGCACATTTCTGAGGGAACAGCAATTATCATACAGGATATGTGGACACTTAAAACATAATGCAGAGCATCATGACCAGCACTTTGTGGACAGTTAGCTTCATGCTAAGCAGTCCTTGCTGGGAGTTTCCAACACTGGCACTTCAGCAATGACTTAGAAACAACTGCCCCTTTTCTCCAGTACCCACTCTTATTCTTGCCTACTCAAGTGTATTATAGTTCTTTTTTAGAAACACTCACCAAAACAAAAAACAAAGAGATGCTTTTACTGTTTATGCACAATGCCCATGCATGAATCATGTTGCTATGCCACCACAAACAGCTAACTTAACAGCAGCTTGAAAGTCTGTGATCACTGAGTAGCCTACTAGCCTATCTCCATATTGTAATTCTCAGAGAGTTACTGTGTCCGTGGAGTGCTTCAGGGGAATCATTTTCAACTTGTATTGGTTGCTTTGCTCTTTCTCTGTGTCTTAACTGGATATACCCTGCTATCCTTGCTTGTTGCCAGATTGAGTTATAGACTCAGACTTTAAGGTGGGGGGCGGGGGGAATCATAATCATCTGGTCTGACCTGCATATTGTAGGCCACAGAACTTCACCCACCCACTCCTGGAGCAGACCCCTAACCTGTGGCTGAGTTACTGAAGTCCTCCAAACATGACTAAAAAATTCAGGTTACAAAGAATCCATCATTTACACTAGTTTAATCCTGCAAGTGGGCCATGCCCCATCCTGCTGAGAAAGGCAACACACACCCTGGAGGGTCTCCACCAATCTGACCAAGGGGAAAATTCCTTCCTGACCCCAAATATTGTGATCAGTTAAGCCCTGAACATGTGTGTAATAACCACCAGCCAGACACTTAGGAAAGAATTCTCCGCAGTAATGCTGAGCGTCCCTATCTAGTGTCTCATCACCAGCCACTGAAGCTCTTTGCTGCCAGTTGTCACAGAGCTGCTACATCTTATTGTGGGCAGTGTCACCATAGCCCTACTGTACCTTCATAAACTTATCAAGCTCACTCTTGAAGTCAGTTAGGTTTTTTAAATTATTTTAAATCTAGAAGGGACCATTATGATAATCTAGTCTAATAGTTTTCAAACTATGATTTGCAGACCTCTGAAGGTCCACATACTATGTATAAGACTTCCAAAGGGATCCACACATCCAACAGACATATTTTAGAGATCCGTAAATGAAAAAGGGTTGAAAACCACAGATCTAGTCTGACATGCTGCATCACATAGGGCAAAAAATCTCAACCAATAATTTCTGCATCAAACTTATAACACCTGTTAGGTTTAGAGTACATTTTAGAAAGGTATCCAGATTCAATTTAAAGACCTCAAGTGATGGAGAATTTGCCACATACCTAGGTAAAGGATTCCAATTATTAATTAACCTCACTGGTAAAAACTTCTACTTTGTCACCTCAGTTTGTCTAACAATCATTTGGTCTTACTGTACCCTTTAGTACTAGATCAAAGAGCCATTCACTTTCAGCAAACTCTTCCCTATGTAGGTGCTTCAATAATATTGGGCTAAGAATGGATGCCCAAAGACACTCCTTGAAAACATCCCAGTGAATGGTGATTCATCATTTACAATTACCTTATGCAATCTATCACTCAATCAAATGCATTTAATCAAAAAAAAGTTTGGATAATTTTCAGAAAAAAATCAGATTGATTGGCATTGATTATCTTTTAATTCTTTTCTAATTGCTCCCCATATCAGCCTTTTCATGATTTCAGCTGGATTGATTTCAGGTTAACCAGCCTATAGCTACCTGGGACACCCTAATCATTTAAAATATTGGTAATACAGTAGCTTTCTTCCAGATCTCTGGAACTTCCCCAGTGGTTCACAGTGCTCCTTGGACAATTCTTTTAACAGTCTTGGATGTAAATTACCCTTTCCTGACATTTTGAAAGGTTTAACATCTTCCTAGTTATTGATGGAACAGAAAGTATTTCATTGTCACATCATCCTGCTCTCAGAATCCTGCTCCAAAAATATACCATCCTGCTTCTCTTCATATAAAAAAGAGAAATAGAACAAAACAGATGGGTGACCGCAAGTTTTTTGTGCAGAAGACCAGGTACCAGCCCCCTACATTTTATTAGCCATATAGGGTGAATTTTCTGGCATTCTTGGATTGTTGTATTTCAACCTTCATATTTATTTCAGTATACTTGTATGGGCACTGGGGCTAACCTACATTTGGTACATTTTTGTTCTTGCAAGATGGATTCTGAAATGCTCTTTGGAAGATTACCATAAAGACCTGCAATGTGCACGCTCTGAAATACTTTATGGGCCAGATTCAAAGCTCTCTGGGTCAATGGAATGTCACCCATTAACTTCAATAGGCTTTTGGAGCTGTCTTTTGTAACTCCACTGAAATCAGCAGAGTTGGATTAATCTAAACCCTGCATAGGAAAGATCAGAATCAAAGTCTGTATTTTCTTATTGCTCCATATTTGGCAGGATCTTGTTTCACCAATTGTCAGCTGCTGCAACTGGGGAGCAGCTGCTACTACTGCACGTTTTATGGGTCATGGCAGCCCACCATGAAGTTCGTACTGAGACTTTTCCTTTCCTAACTATGAAGGCTCTGTAGGGCAGCTCCACTGATAATATCCTGTACAAGTGATGCTTGATCTTAAAATATTTAAAAACTGATTATGGATATGTATGGATTTGATATATATATAAGCACACACAAATCAGGAACAATAACAATTTTAAATATTAATCTTAAGGTTTACCCTGATTATTTTGAGTGGCTGTTTTAAACAGAGCAAATGTTTTAAAGGCAACAACTGTAGAAAACTCCAGCTAGCCCTCTTAACGTAGCTTCTGCTCAGAAAATGCCATGGAGTCTGTCCATGCCATGCTAAGCTCATTATACAAAATAATATTGCCATCCTGTCAGACATCAATAGGCAAAACTGCAAGACCTAGGGCCACATTGTATTTCTCAAATGTCCTTCATTATAATCTCATATTTATGTTCAGCCTATGCAGATAGATGTTCTCTCATTTTTATTACTGTGAATTAATGACATCAGAAATGTTGACTCATGAACAGAGGTTATTGAGCTATGTGAAAAGAATGAATCTCTTATGGCTTCTTGCATTGTTATTTTCTTGTATACTTTATTGTGATCATCTGTACTTTGTATCCCATATTTAGACTTTTGTAGGTTAAGAAAATAAGCCTGACACCTATTAAATACAAAATATTGCATTATTTTCAATGGAGTACATGGGGTCCAGAGACAAAAATGTTAATGCAACCTTCTAACTGTCCAACATTAAACAAGGTTCTGGATTTTGTACACAGAGACTTCAGTCTGTCTAATACCAAGGTAAACACAATTTAAAAAAAAATTCAACCTTTTATTAAGGATATGGGGAAAGGGGGAAGAACAGTTAAAACATCTGAAATATAAAGTATTAAATAAGGTTTTCATTTTATCAACATCCCCTGTTCCTCTTCCTTTTTGCTGGAGGGAGTTTTTAAAAAGACACTCCTCACTGTCTGTCAGTCTTACAGACAGTTTTATTTGACATATGTAATCTGGTCAAGTTAAGACACAGCATTCTTATCAATGATGTTTGAGGCATGAAGACCTCCAGGAAGTTGAGTCATTTTGCATCCTCAACAATGTGCATCATGGTTTGTGGCTACCCACATTGACACAGTGGACAAACTCTAATATGACACTGAAATTCCTACTGTAGCACAAATTCCATATTCAGTATAAAACCAATTCAGAAGGCTCCCTTGCCTTTGTGGTAAATCAAACCGGGGTAGACTGCGACTGGGGTCCAAGCCAAGATAACTATTTGTTACTCTCCACAGATTACAAAGCTCACCATGTATCTTCTACTATAAATCCCTCACCCTGTAAACTTTTTGCAGTGGGTACCAGGAGGGCAGATGACTATGTGATGGATTAAACAAGTCTTTAATTAACAGCAGATGTGGCATATAACACCATTTCATTATGAGCTTTGCTATGCTTTCCTCTCTACCAACACTGAGTGGAGCAAAATTACAGAGAACTGGTAACAAAGTGGGATTTTTCTCTCATGCAAGCTCATGCGATAAATAAATGTGTTAGCCACCAGACTCTTCCTTTGTTTTTTTTTCTTTTTTTCCATGATAAAGGAGTAAATTTTTCATGATAAAAGAGTATATTTAACTGTGCCTGAAATAATATGCATAGTGATTTTAGTTGTTCATCAATCATCTTTGTGTGAGACAAGAGAGTCCATGCTAGAGTGCAGTATTTTAACCCTCAATAACAGTGCGTCATGCCCGAAGCATGCAACATTTGGTCATTGGGGCCCCATGTTGTTTCAACCAGTTTTCTGAGTAAGTTGTTGTGCATTTTGACCTTAGTCACTGTCTTTGTGAGATGGTCATGAAATAGAGTGTTATTCAATGGGACACCAAGATAAGCCATGTGTGAAGTACGCTTTATTCACTGACCATTGAGAAACATATTCAGTTCTCTACTCTCCTGTGCATGATGTAAGTGAAAGACACTCAACACAATTTTATTTCCACTTGATATGAGGCACCACCGATGATAGAAGTCAGCCACACTCACTATATTTGTATTCAGAACACTCTCAAGTATGTCAAAGGAATATGATTGAGTTCCAAGGCACGTCATCTGCATAAAAAAACTTCCAAGACTCAGAACATGGTAGCTTGTTCAAATACAAGTTGAATAACTTTCAAGATAATACTGATCCTTGCAGGAGGCCATTCTTCAGGTGCCTCCAACCACTGGTTTTATCATGAGTATGCACACAGAAATGGTGACTTCTCAAAAATAGAGTTAGACAGGGTAATAACTGCCCTTTCTGGAAGAAAAGAGAAGAACATAGTAGAGATTGGCTGAAGCTGTTGTTATTATTGCTAAAGTCTGCTCCTGTTTCCCAGAAGAGAAAACAAGACAAACACAAGCAAAAGTGGAAAGGGAAAAACCAGCAAAGGTAGAAAATTGAGCTTCCTTTTCAGGTGTTGACATTCACCTTCAACTCACACTCCGGCATGGCACACAGTCTTCTTAGCCATTCAAACACCTGGAAGCATGTCATCCAAAAGGTTAAGGTAGTGCTCTTAATTGCCTCTTTCTGGTCTAAGGCTTTCAGTAGCATTGAAAAATAGGCAGTCTTGGCCAGGTGGGCCAGACTCTTTATGAAACAGAAGACAAAAGCAGCATAAGAAAGGAAAGTAATAAGATGGGGAAAGGAAAGGACACATGGAGTGGCTGTGTGACAAAGTCTCACATCCTAAGTGGTAACCAGGATTTTGCTGAAGCCAGCAGAAGTAACAATGTAATCTGGGCCTTTATCTCTGGCTAAGTCTGGTCAGGACATCTTTCGGGATTAGGATGATGAAGGCCCAATGGTGTTGCAGTAGGTCTTAAGATATTGTGAGGGAAGTAGGGATGGCAGGCATGATAGTAAAAGCTCATTCTTTCCTGTTCTCTAATCTTTCAGTCAACAAGTGTTTCTGATGGACAGATTCTTGATTCGCTCCCTCCAAAAGGTAGAGGCATAAAGAGTAACAAGAAAATACTCTACAAATACATCAGAAGCAAGAGAAAGACCAAGGAGAGGGCAGACCCATTACTCAATAAACCAAATAATAGGAAAGCCAATAACAAAAAATGTAGAAACGGTGGAAGTTCCAGTTTTGACCAAAAAAAAATAGTAGCTGTCAAATGCCTAAGGTCATGTCTACACTGATGGCTACAAATTCACTGCCATCAGACTGATCTTTTGGATCAACTTAGCAGTCAGTTAAGACCAGTTAGGTCAACTTGGAGATCAGCTTAATAAAACCGCCTCCTCAGCTGGTGCAGTGCTATGTCGACAGAAATGCTTTTCCTGTCGGCACAGTGCAGTGAAGAAACCACCCTAAAGGGGAGTTAGGAAGTTGATGGGAGCTAAACAAGTTATTCTGTGTAACTTAACAGTCTTATCAACCACTGAATTTTGCCACCAGTGTAGGTTAGCCTATCATAGAGAATGTCAGTGAAAATCAAGTCGGATCTGAAACTAAATAGGGAAAGAACAAGTTAAAAATTTCCTAGACAAATAAAATGTCTTTGGGTTGGCAGAGCCTGATGAAACACATCTAAGAACATCAAACAAGTGGTCTAATGACACTTATAAAGACTAACCAATTTATTGCATGAGATTTTGTGGGAGAAAATCCCACTTCGTCAGATATCAGGAAACTGACTGAGAAAATACTTGAGGCATTAACAATTATCTTAAAACCCACAGAGCACAAGAGAGACTCCTGAACACTGGGAGAGGACAAATATAGTGTCAACCTACAAAACAGGGAATAAGGCCAAACCAGTCATCTTAACTTCAATACCTGGAAAGATAATAGAATAAATAATCAACCAATTAGTTTGCAAACACCTAGACGATAAGGTGACAAGTAACAGGCAACATGAAGTTTTCAAGACCAAATCATGTAAAACCAACATAAAAGCTTTCTAAGGCCTTTGCTGCTGTTTCACATGTCCTTCCCATAAGGAGACTAGAGAAATATAGTTCAGATGGAACTACTATACGATGGGTGAATAATTGGTTACAAAACCTTTCCCAGGCAGTAGTTATCACTATTTCATAGTCAAGCTGAAAGGGAATAGCAGGTGGGTTCCTGCAGGAATCAATCCTGGGTCCAGTTCTGGTCACTGTCTTCATAAATGATTTAGATAATGGCATACAGAGTATACTTATAAAGTCTGCAGATAATACCAAGCTGGAAGGAGTTGCAAATGCTTTGGAGGATACAATTAAAATTCAAATTGATCTGGATTAACTGGAGAAATGATCTGAAGTAAACAGGATGAAATTCAATAAGGACAAATGTGAAGTACTTTCCTTAGGAAGGAACAATCAATTGTATACATATCTAATGGAAAATGACTGTCTAGGAACTGGGGCGTCACTGGCGCTGGGCACCCCGTGGCATGTGCCCTGAAGCCCAGCTCTGCTGCCCCGGATCTCCGGCCCAATCGGGCCGGGGACGTGGGGCCTGGTCACTCACGGCGGCATGGGTCCTTGTCCCTGGCCAGGGGGCGTGGCCTGGTGGCTGGGCTGGCAGGGCAGGGGCTGGGCCCGTGCCCCGGGTCCCTCCCCCAGCCAGCGACGCCCCTGCCTAGGAAGGAGTACTGCAAGAAGAGGTCTATGGATTATAGGGGATTACAAGCTAAATATGTGAACAGTGTAAAACTGTTGCAAAAAAAGTGAACACCATTTTGAGAGGTATCAGCAGGAGTGTTATAACAAAGACCCCAGAAGTAATTCGTCAGCTCTAGTCGTCACTGATAAGGCCTCAACTAGAGTACTGCGTCCAGTTTTGGGCCCCAAATTTCAGGAAAGATACAGGTAAATTGAAGAAAATTCAGAGGAGAGCAAGAAAAATGACTAACGGTCTATAAAGTGTGACCTGTGAGAAAAGACTGAAAATATTGGGTTTGTTTAGTCTGCAGGAGAATACTGAGGGAGAGCATAACTGTTTTTAAGTACATTAAAAGTTATTACAAGGAGGATGGTGAAAAATTGTTCTCCTTAACCTCTGAAGAGAGTACAAGCAGCAATGAGCTTAAATGGTAGCAATGAGGCTTAGGTTAGATATTAAGAAAAGCATTCCAATTATTAGTTTAGTTAAGCACTGCAACAGACTGCCTAGGGAGGCTGGGGAACCTTTATTTTTGAAGGTTTTTCAGAAAAGGTTAGAGAAACACTCATCAAGAATGGTCTAGGTATTATGTAGTCCTACTTTGACTGACGGGGACTAGATTAGATGATTTACTGAGGTCTCTTCCAGTCCTACACATCTAGAATTCTGTTTTCTTTTAAGGACCGTAAAATAGATTGATGGGCAGAATAGCTTTTCATCCACATTAGTTTGTGTACCATTTATGCCTAATTTCTGACCCACCAGTTTTGGTTTATTGATTTTCAATCCCACATTTTTCTGGTTTTCAAGTCATGATCTTAACTCAATCTTTGAATTATATCAGCAGGATCTTTTTTATGTGGAGTTATTCAATCTGTCTCCTTTTGCCCCTTTCCCCTCCATCAATGTTTATTGTTATTTTTAGACTCTTCTTTTAACTTTCACTCATGGCAGATTTGTAGGCCCAATTATTATAGGAAAACATTTCAATTAATTCCAAAGTCTGGATAAAAAAGCTGTTTAGAATAAGTTGTAGATATAATAAGTGACCACAACTTTGAAGCTTACCTACTTTTTTTAATGATTCTTTTATTTCACCTGTCTTAGCAATAGCATTGCCGCAATTGCAGCATTTTGCCTTGGTTAAATTAATTACAGTTGTGCATCATTATGGCTTTTTCAAGGAATATGTATTCCAGATCATGTTTACCACTGAACAGTAACAGTCTGAATTTGAATCAAATGTGCGCTACTTCATGAATTTTATTCCATATTTAAATAAATGTCTACAACTTACCTAAAGAATATGCAGGAACAGCCATGGGGATCACTTTCAACATCTTTGTAATTAGCTCCTTTAAGAAAGTTAACAAGGAATACACACAACAACAAGTTAGAATTTCTGTTTGTGGAAATATCCTTCCCTTCCAAAGCATGGAACCATGCTATTGACTTTGAGTCAAAGGCTACACTTACTGGTACTCCTGAGATGGCAACAGATGCAGACAGCCTGACTTGGTATTTAAACTACTTTTCTGTACTTTACAACCAGAATACAAATGGCAACTTATTTTTAGTGTTCTTCCTGCTCTGACCTAATTTGACTATATTCAAAAACATAATCTATTTTCTGTTGATTAGGGTCAAATAAATAACTCCATGAGGTAGTAAAGAATCATGGGGCTCAGAAGAGCAAGGCTTGAAAAGCTTTGAGGTGCTGATTAAATGCCAGGTGAATAATAGTCAGTCCAGAGAAGGGGCAAGTTAAGGTATGCAAGGATGCAGCCAAGGAGGACAGTGGCAACAAATAAATTATTCTGGCTGCTAAGAATAAGAAGCTTGTGGTGAAGATCCTTTGCAGCAACAGACTGTAGAAAAATATATTGAGTGACTTTAATTTTGTGCCAATGCTCCAGAACTTGTAAAAGACAGCTAGAATATTTGCTCATTTGCTTTCATTCTCTGTCTTCATCTCCCTTCAGTCCCACAGTTTATGGTCAGTTTTTTTTTTTTTTTTTTTTGGTCACCTGGAGTTCTGAGATTTAAGCTTAATGCCTAACCCTGAGCTAGCAGTAAATCCAGAAAATTCTTGGATATGCACGTATATGCATGCACAAAAGGTTAGCATCCAACACCATATCATTAAAAGATAAGCAACACTCTAAATACAGGTGAAAACTCTGCTGAAATCTACATAACGGTGAATTCTGCTGTCTAAATCAGTATTAATTAATACCTTTTCATGTCTTACCAAAAGAAAAATAATTTATAGTTAGGTCAGGAAGCTATACTGTAATCTCGATAAATATCTATGTGAGTTTTGAAACTTATGCTCTCATTTCATGATCTGTTTATTTTACTAGGCTGGGCAAACCGTAGAGAATTACAGTCATAATATGGCTGAGATGTTTGGTTTTATCCTTGTTCAGTAAAAAGTGTGATTGTTAAGCCCTCATAGAAATTGTTTTCATCCTTCTCTCTGTTATCTCTTTATCAGTGTGTAAGTAAACATGATGTACACCCCCCCCCAATTATTCCATTATAACAATGTAAACCTATTAAAAGAATTCAAGCTTGTAATAACGGAATCCAGGCAAACATTTCTGTGCATTTTTCAGCTAACTTAATTACAATATCTCAAGAATACACAAATTTATTTTGAAATATGTTATCTTCCTATACATTTAATATTTTTTCTTGAAAGAAAAATACAGATAATGTAGCCTCATAACAAAATTCACCAGGTAGCCTTCCTTATGCAAGATAAAATATCTATGGGAGGAATGATATGACTATTATATATTTGGAAAAAAGTCCTGTATTTCATAAAATATTATCATCTGTACTCTTACAGTGCTTTTCAAAGCACTTCAGAAACATTAACTGAGCCCTCACACCATCTTTGTAAGGAAGGTAGGTGATATATAGGAATTATTTCTTCCACCATTGAAATGCAGCTCTCTCTGGGGTGAAACACAGCAGTTAGCACAAATGAACACGCCACAATAGTTTAGGTCAGGAAATTAAGAAAACTCTGATCAGCTGAAACAATACTGGAATTAAGATAGGAAGAATATAAACCCTGAGCTGCCTTTCTGCCAGAACACTGAGGTCAGCCTCTCTGCTTATAGAAACTGTCATGTAATCTTTAATTACTACATGTGGCCAAGACTTCATTTTATGTCTCACCCCAAGGAGAGAACTTCTAGCAGCAGTACATTCCTAACAGTGTGCTCAAGGAATTGGTTCATTAATGATGTGAGAAGTAAGTGTATTGAACACTCAATCACCAGGATCTCTCCCTGCAGCCCTAAGTGTTCCTTGGAGGTCTCCTATCTGGCATGGCCCTGCTTAGGTTGATATGTTACTGGAATTCAGTATGGAGAGGTATGACTGCAAGTTTAAACACCATTTATCAGAAGCTTTCTCTTTGGCACATACAATCAGTTTTTACTTATATTTTAATCTTGATAAATAAGTAAATTCAGAGACCTGCAGGTAGATACAAAAGGAAGATCGAAATGTAAGGAAGTTACCATGATGGCAGAGCTATGATATAGAGGTTTGGTACAACCTATACATTTTGTCTGTGTCTGTATTACTCCCTTGTATTTATGAATAATTCCAGCCATTGCTCAACTTGCTCAGGTCACCTTTGCCTGGAGAATCCTCTGATTCATGAAAGGGTAATCACTGCCGCCCGTTGCCGGATGCCCAGACTGATTGCTGTTTGAAGAATGCAGACTTGTTAAAATAAGATCTCTCCACATTTTATCCAAACTCATCTGGAGTAGAATCATTACAGCTCCTGTGGTCTTCCTCCCGGAGGCTCTAAGAATGTTTTCAAACATCTACATTTCAAAAACGCAGAACCTGTTGTCTTGATCCTTTATGTTACTCCACTCACTCTCTACTCCATAAAAAACAGCAGGGAAACGTGGCCAGGTCATTGTGAATTTCTTCTGACAGTGAAATGGGATGGCCTTGTGTTACCTTGGCATAATGCAGAAGATAGGGATAATTCAGAAGCTACACTTACTCTTTTCTAGAGACTGTACAGACGCTGTCCAAATCTGCTTAACTGGCTTTTGAATACATGAAACACAGCCATGTTAAAGTACTATGGGGATAGGTCTTAAAAGCCATGAAACATGGAGTTCAGTCAATCAGCTCACTCTGCCCTTAACTCTTACCACTGTGCTTTCATATCATAGCTCTATTCCCAGAGTCCTGTATCTTGGTACAATGATACTAAGCAGTAAGTGAATATCTTTTAACCATGAATTTGCTGACATCTCTGAACATGAGATGAGACTCTGGATTGTATTTGAACCCATCTTCTATGTTTATTTGCTGTTTCATAAATTATAATCACACATAAGAAAACACAAAACTGTTCCTGGGTTTGTGTATGAGATGTTCAAACTGATGCCATATTAAGTTCTTTAATCTGCTAGAACTGATCTGAATTCTTATTCCTGTGCTGTCTCCTCTGCAGAAGACACTTCCAGAAGTATGATGAAGTCATAGCATAAGCTTCTCTTGAGACTTCCAGCTATGTAATGTGATATTTTTTCATTATCTCCCAATCTTTATTACTGATGTGGGAGCAGATTTACACCATGAAAGCAGAGCAGCTGGTTAGTGACCCTTGGGACTATTCCTTTGTTTAGGAAAATTTCAGACCCCTCCTATAGTTTACTATACTCAGACTGATTTAGTGGGTTGCGAAACCATCCTGTTTTTAAAACAAGTTATTTTCCACTCACATATCTTATCTTCTAAAGCTTTGTCTCTTGGGAAGAAAAGAATAGCATTAAAAGAAGTATAAAACCTTTTGAGACAACCATATGGGTAAGTTAAATGCAATTGTTTTTTCTAGTGATGAATCTGCATTGTAATTTTAGATTAAAGCAAAATCCAGGCCCAGGAATAAGACAGCAGAACTCAAACTGGAAATACTCATTGTCACCATTGCACAGACACGCGCTGTAGAGGATCTTTCGATGTGTATGGTCGAAACTTGAATTGCTCTACAGTTTAGCAGCTTATTCAAGATGGAGGCCTGGACTGAGATCACAGAGGAAGATATGAAGCTCAATTAGAAGAGGATAAATAATGTTCTTCTGAGTCTCTAGAATATTAACACCAATGCTGGTGCCTCTTCAATGATATCGTATTCCTGTCACTGTAGAAGAGTCTTTCTTCTCATTATCTTTTAGAGCAATTACTGTTTTTTCTTTACCAGCTACATTTTCTTGAGTGCTGTTTTTTTCTCTACCAGCTATATTTTCCTGAGTACAGTAAAACATAATCCAAGAAAACACATATGGGGAAAACACTATGTGCTGGTGAAAAATTAGTCAAAAATGTTGTCTCTAGAAGAATGTATTAATGTTTAATTACAAGACTAATGTAAGCAATCACACCATTGCGATTTTCTGTTTGGAAAATTAGAATTTGATGTGATTTGCAACCTTGCAGTTCAATATTATCCATCAGTGAATGAGGGAGCTTTAGGAAAGTAAGATCAGACACATTGTTGAAAACAAAAATATAATCAGGTACAATTGCGATATTCTCTCCACAGCAGTCTGACAGGCTGTCAAAAGTCACAGCTGTAGCAGTATATTATATAATTGGATGAGTCAGGAAAAATTCATCACTTGTGACAAAATTATAACATTTTTGTTAATGTAAGAAGTATAGTTACACAAATACACCCAAGACATATGAAAAGCTACTATAACCAGAGACATACAAAGTTCTCAGTTTGTTATGTGGTAATTTGTTTTTCTCTTCTTTTTCTACCAGACCAAGTACTCTGTTGTTTATTTTTAGTTAGGTTCCTTGATATGGTGGTTGTATAATCTGTCTTCTTTAGCTAAAGAGCTTCCCTCAGGCAGCTGGCATCTCTTGAGTTGGTGAGTTTTCTATTCCTTCCCCTACTTTTTCTCTGCCCTTTATTCCCAGTGTTTCTCTATGTTCTCAGTGGTTATATAAATAAAATGGTACCATGTTCTACGACAATACAAAGCTCTATAGTTTACAGTAGAACTAGTATCATGTTTGCATTTCACTGTAGAATAGCTTAATCATTTTTAAATGACAGAATCTTTTCTGTATTTATCTATCTTCTTTTTTCCACTATCTGCCTGCCTTTTTACAGCACTGGCTCCACCTCCTTCTCTTTCTATATTTTTTCCCCTCTACTGGTTTACCTTTATAAATTTCCAATTCTTGTCTCTTCTTAGGTACGTGGGAAAGTGGTTCTATTGCCTTTCTTGCCACAGGTTCAGTAATTTACCCTCTCCATTCATCACATACGTTAGGAACAGTGGAGGAACAAGCGTGGGATAGCAACATGGAAACAGCCGTAACAGTATACCAACATTCAAGCAGCTATATGGCATTATAAGGCTTCAAAAAAAAAAAAAAATCTCCAAAACAATGGAGCTAAATTTTAGACACATAGGTCTTGTCTTTAAACCAAAAATGGTGTCCTTTTTAATCATGTTGACTTACTACAACTGAAAAGCCTTCTTAACACTTGATAAGATGCACAGTAACATCTCTAAAGTCAGGCTGGTCATGCCGTAGCCTAAATTCCTCCTGGCACCAACAGAACTGTGTGTGTGTTATTTTGTGTCTCAACAAACCTAATCAGAGCCCATTCAATTGTGTTAAACTAACATGATTGAAAAAACATCATTTTTGCCCTTCAGGAGACCAAAGGCACTTTAGTGGGGTCAAAAGAAAGCAATCAAATAAATATATACTGCCTCCTTATGCATAATATAGGAGGGAATAATTTTAAGGACGCACCATGTTGAGGAGATTTAAAAAAGAAGCAAATATCCTTATTTGTTACTAAAAGTATTCTGAAATATTAAAAAAAGTGTTTTTAAACTGATTTACTTTTAATTTATACAGTGTATTTACTTTTTGCATTTCATTCAACTTCACAGTCTTGGATGATGAAACATGACTGGTTAGTTTAATTTTTCTGGCATCTGCCACAGGAGCACTCCTGAACCGGAAAAAGATCAGGGACTTGGGTGCCAGGATTCGGGGCTTGTGCGCTTTAAGCATACCGCCACAGTGGACCTGGAGCTTGAGGCCCATAAGGCCAGCGTCAGTGATGCCCCTGATCTGATGAAATGGGTTGCCAGGCACGAAAGTGTATGCCTGAAGAAATTTGTTAAGTCTTTAAGGTGCCACAAGACTCTTTTTTTTTTTTCTGGGTTTATACACCAGCCCAGTCCTGTGAGTCTGAGACTATCGTAAACTGATGTTTAATTCCAAGAAAAAAAAACAGCTTCAGTGAAATGAAAACAAATATATTAATACTAGATTTTCCATAAGTCATCTTTTATAAAGGTTTCATTCAGGGCCTACATTACCTGACAATAACTTTAACAAATGCTACTTCCCTTGGTACTGAAAACCCCCCCTTCAAGTTCGCTATAGTTAAAATAGAGAGAGTATCTGAGCTTTTCTTCCTACATCAGGGATGGCATTTCAGAGCGGGGGGAAAAAAAAAAAGAATTGAGGGAGAAAGGTGGCAAACTCTCCTCAACAAACTAAAGATTATATATAACAGGGGTGGCCAAACTTATGGAATTCAAGAGCCACACAAGTTGATTATTAAACCTTCGAGAGCCGCACTAAGGCATATAGCCACATTTTACCTACTCCAAAATTACTAAGTTTAAAATTAATTGCATGCTTTAATTCTATCGTAAAAAGAGGGCAAATATTGATCCTACTAATATCAGATTCTAATAATTACTTACGGTTACCATGAAAACTAGGCCTACCTATACAGTAAAAATTTAGCTTCTCCCTGCCCACTCTGACCATGCCACGCTTCTCCGCGTGATCCCCCAATCCCTGACCATGCCACTGCTTCCCACTGTCTCTGACCACCCCGTGCTTCTCTGCACCATCCGAGTCCCCGATCTTGCCACTGCTTCCCCACCGTCTCTGACCATACCGCTGCCTCCCCACTGTCTCCGATCATGTTGCGCTTCTCCACACCATCCTCAACCATGCCACGCTTCCCCCCACTGTCCTCTTCGGTGAGCCGCACTTTTTCTCTGAAGAGCCGCAGTTTGGCTGCGCCTGACATGTACAGGGGGGACCCGTTCCCACGGAACCAGTTAATGCATGGTAACCAGATGTCCCCCAGAGGCCCCACAGTAATGTGCAGGTCCCATTAACGCATGTTGCGTAAACAGGACCCTGTGCATCGCTGCCTTGGAGATGGGCCCCAGTCACCGGCCTATACCCTGCTCCCTGGCCCCGCTTCTGTGTTGGGGTCTGAGCTGGCCTCAGGCACCTGCTGCCGCCAGCCTGGCCCTGGATGGGGACATGGCAAGGAGTGGCAGCTGCGGCCGTGGGTGGCTGGACCTAGAACAGGGCTGGAAGCAGCCGATGCCTTCTGCCATGTCCTCGACCAGCGATCCGAGGCCAGGCTGGCGGCAGCAGGCGCCTGAGGCCAGCTCATACCCCAGCAGAGAAGCGGGGCCAGGGGCATGGCCCACAGCCAGGGAGCGGGGCCTGGGCCGGTGCCCCGGGGAAGGCCTTCTGGTCCCGTTTACATGTGGGCCGGTTTACACACGGTCGCTGGGGGCTTGTCTCCCGATACCCACATGTAAACTGGTCCCCACTGTATAATTTTATATCCTCCAAAGTCCAGGAGAGGGACCAACAAGTGAAAGACATATACCTACGTCAGGTAGCAATTGCCCTACAGCAAATGACACCCAACTACCTTTCAAACTGACCCTAAAATTTTAAAATTCACATCAAATGTATCAGACGACAGACCTGCATCCATTATATTGCTTTGTTAGCAGTTAACACCACCAAATGAAGCCTGCTTTGCATTTCCAGTTACGATAAATAAGAGCTCCAAAAAACCAACTAGTTTTGGACAAAGCAAACAATTGATAATAGTGCAATAAAAGTTCTAAATACAATTGCTCCCCTGAGATCAGTTCTCCAAACAGCAGAAAACAGGCTTGGCTCAGCATGTACTGTACTGAAAACAAACACCAGGGAGGGATCAGTATGAGTGGGATCCTGAGCTCTATAATTATTTACCTGTTTCACACCACTGAGGGAAAATGCGCTGGGATAAAGTTACCATGCACCTGGTCACTAACAAGGTAGGGAGCTGGGATATGGCTCCAATCTTTTGATTGCTGCAGAGAGGTAAGAGTCACAAGTGCTGGAATTAGAGGTGTAGGAGTGTACCAACAAGCTTGACTTGAAGTGATTTACATCCTATACAGTGTTTAGTCTGGCAATGGCTTTGAGCACTGCTGCTATACATATTATTCCACCACCCCGGGAAAAACCACAGGAAAGGAGTTTGGGTAGCCTGGGTATCTTGTTAGTGAATATGGAGCACAATAGGTCTACACATCAAAATGTTCCCCAGGGGTAATCTTGTTAGTCTAGTTCAGCAAAACAAAGAGTCTGGTGACACTTAAAGACTAACACGTTTATCACAATAGCTTTCATGGGAGAAAATCCCACTTCATCAGACACTTGAAAATTATCTTCAAGCATCTGACAAAGTGGAATTTTCCACTATGAAAGCTGATGTGATAAATTTGTTAGTCTTTGTAAGTGTCATCAGACTCTTCTTCTGTTTTGTATCAAAGAGCTCTCTAATAGTGGAAGGAGTTCATAAGTAAGGGCAAAGCCATATTATGCACTAACTCAGTAATGGAAATAAAGAAACATAGGGGGAAAGCTAGGCTATATATAGTGCAGTTACTAGATTATAATTGCAAGAGGGAAAGCAAATGCAGGAGATCCAAAGGGGCAGCCATGTTAGTCTAGTTCAGCAAACAAGCAAGGAGTCCTGCGGCACTTAAAGACTAACGGATTTATTTATCGCATGATTGTTTGTGGGAGAAAATCCCACTTCAAAGCATCTGACAAAGTGGGATTTTCTCCCACGAAAGCTCATGTGATAAGTAAATCTGTTAGTCTTTAAGCACCAAATGTAGACAGTGTCAGGAGTCTGATATTGAATGGGGGCGTGATGATAATCTATTAGTTACAGCATAGGGAAAAAACATGCACAGCTATTAGATGACATGTTACACATTAAATGGTAAGGGCTACAGATATATAGCATCTCTCAAATACTCTGTGGAAAAGCAACTGTGAAGACATGGGGCTAGCAGACATGATATGCCTAAACAATGAGAATCCTGTGGCACCCTAAAAACTAACAAAATTTTTCAGGCATAAGCTTTCATGGGCTCCACCCCACTCCATCAAATACTTCCAGTGAAGTGGGTTAGAGCCCAGGAAAGCTCAAACCAGCTGAAATTTATTAGCCTTTAAAATGCTCATTATTTTTGCTGTACACAGACTAAGCCTGCTACCCCTCTGGAAATTTTTATCATATGCCAGTTTGTGAGGTAGTGGGAGATTTTCTTTTTTATTATACAAGGAAACAGGAGCAGTACTCTCCCCAGGACCAGAAATTGGGGGGAGGGGTTAGTGGGACGCCGGGGGGGGGCCCCCGGGGCCCCCCCCAGAATCGGAAAACACCGCCACCAGCTCACCACCCGGGGCGGGGGGAGTTGGGAAATTCAGTGTGTGTGTACCTAGAGGGGGTGTCAGGGAAATCCCTGAACAGGAGCCTGGGGAAAAAGAACTAGCTTAATGTATGTTACACTTCCATGTCATCCATTAGCAAACCAAAAACCTCTCCCATTTAATGTCATACTTTACTGAGTTCCTGGTGAACCCATCCCAACAGGTACCTTGCTAATGCGTGTAAAAATCTGGGTACAGTTCAAACATGCGTTGGCACATCCAATGAAACCAGTAAAGCTCAAAAACTTTGCAGACCTGCCCTTGCAAGGCTAAACTAAAGCACCACCCAGGCAAGGGGTTAATTTGTACCTCCAGACTCGCTGGTTTTTGCCAAACTCCCTCTATATTTTCTTTTCCTGCTGGGACAAAGAATAAACAGCAGCAAGCAGCGCCGGCCCGCCAGCCTCACCCGTTATTTTGCTGGGCGCGCCCGCGCTTACACTCCGCCGCTGCAGAGCCGGGCTTGCACGCATAGGAGGCGCAAAGCCCGCGCGCGGAGCGAGGCCAACGTTCTAAACGGCTAAGGCGCGCGCCGGCCGTTAGAGGACGCCCCACCCCTTCCCTCGCTTTCGTCCAATCAGTCGCCGGGTTGGGGGCGGTGCCTCGGGCGGGGGAGGGGGTGGAATGGAAGGTTGGAGGGCAAGCGTTCTGGGCGGCCGTTGGTTTGCAACCGTCCGCGCGCGCAGCCAATTAGTGTGTGTGAGGGGAGGGGATGGGTGCTGTCTTCCCGCCTTCTGTCAACGCCCGCCGCGAACGGGCGGCAAACCTGTGTGAATGCCCCAGACCTTCAGCTCGCCCCTGCAGCCGCTCCTCGCTGAGGGGGCGCATGTGGGGCGGGAGGCGGGAGGTGGAGGGTGTGGAGGTGAGCGGGGGGCTGCCTGGGCAGGGAGCTTGGGGGGGGGGTCGCTGAGGGGAGAGTGGAGTGAATGTGGGGGGACAGGAGGAGCCTGAGGCGTGTGCAAAGGGACTCTGCAAAGTGGGGGTGCAGGGCCCTGAGGGGTGGGTGATGCAGGAAGGGGGCAAAATTCAGGCCACTGGTCTCCTCAGGACTTGACATTGGGGTGCTCACTTAATTGGCATAACAATAGCTGACTACTGGAGGTGCTGGGAAATTTAGGGGGTGTTGGGGTGCTCACTAAATTGGTATAACAATAGCTGACAACTGTGGGGTGGTGGGAAATTTAGGGGTGTAGAGGGA
>ML682016.1:3698427-3715426 GCA_007922195.1 Podocnemis expansa | reverse complement strand
ATAGCTGACAACTGTGGGGTGGTGGGAAATTTAGGGGTGTAGAGGGACATGTAGGGGATGGTGGGGAGCTCAATAAAGTGGTATAACACTAGCTGACAGCTGGGGGTGTTGGGGTGCTCACTAACTTGGTATAACACTAGCTGAAAACTGGGGGTGTTGGGAAATTTAGGGGGTATAGGAGTGTATTGGGGTGCTCTCTAAATTGGCATAACACTTACTAGGTGACAAGTGGGGAGTGCTGGGAGATTTAGGGAGGGGTGTTAGGGAAGTCCCTGGTTCAGGCCCAGTCCTGTGGCAGGCAGGGGAGGGGAGCTGGGTGGATCAATTTCCATCCTGGCTGTTTTGTTTTACTTTTGCTTGTCCTGATTTTTTAAAATTGCATTTAAACACCCAGGATAAAATCTGGGGGAAACAAAAATCGGGGGGGGGGGGGAGAAAAAGCCCTTTTAGCCTCCCCACCCCCTCTCTTTGGGTGGGGGGAAGCGTTCCCAGCTGCTTTGTTCAATGCTCAGCCTTTAGCCCTTATTTATTTTTGGTCGCCCTGTAGGTTTGCGGCGGCAGCTGTTGCGAGGGAGCTCTCCCCTTCTGTTTACAGCCTGTGTGAGGCGGGAGCGACGCCCAGGAAGAAGCAGGCTCCCTGGGCTGCACAAACAAGGAGCGCGGGAGGAGTCCGTCTAGCACAGGGGCTGGAAGGATTTCACCTTGTTGCTGCTGCTTTCGGGAGATTTCCCCTCCTCCTCCTCCTTCAAACGCCCCATCTGGGGCTTGCTTTGTTGCTTCCAGGAGCAAATCCCCTCTGCATGTGGCTGGAGACGGCTTGCTCTTTGGTTGGCTTGGACGAAAGAGAGCAGCACCTTCAGGAGGGAAATCTGAGCAACTGAGCTTTCCCCCCAGCGACCGCCACCTACGGCTGAGTGTGAGAGTTGGAGTGACACCCCCACTGGCCTGTAGCTGACTTCAGATCCAGCAGGAATCGCAGCCAGGCTGCTAAATTTCCGAGGACCCTTCAAACCCTCCTCTGGATGACAAATTTGCACCCAAAGGAAAATCGGATGAATACAACTGAGGAGCTGGGGGCGGGGGAATATTTGGAGACGACCCCGGCTGCAGGGCTAATCTTGAAATTGACTGAAATAAATCTGTAATGCGAGATTACCCCCCCCCCCCGTTTTTAGGTTTATTTTCTACCTCTACACCAGTTTCACATTTCTGTAGCAGGGTTTCAAGGGAAACGGGACGCAAAGGAACAGCTAACCTGCTTCCTAAAAATCCCAAGTAGGAATGAATAGTTTCCGATTTCCGCCGTCCTGGCGGCATGAGGAAACGGGTTCTCTGGTTTCTCTCTTGGTGGCTCGTCGTGGATCAATCTCGCTCTCTGGTTTTGCTGGCGATGTGAGGAAGGCTGCAGATTTATTGGACTCCTGAAGCCAGCAAACTTACTCCCTCCGCGTTGAAGGCATTGGATGTGACAGTGCAAAAAAACATGTGTTTCACATTTCTGTCTGCTTGTTTGGGTTCAATCAATACCTCCACAAGACACATCGATTTAGCTGGCGATTATAATACAGTCATGCGGGTTGCATGCAAAGTGAGCACAAATCACCGAGTCCTCTGCTCCTGTAAACCGGGGGTTTCTGCCCCCCCCAAACTTCAGGAGGAAAGCAAAGGGCTTTGCCCCCAACGCACCAAAGAAAAACCGGCCTCGGGGTATGGAGTGATGAAAGACCAAAGAGCTGACAAAAATGTCAGGCAGTCGGATCGCCTGGAGATATGTGAGGAAATAATGGTTGGAAGAAAGGTGCCTCGTGAAATTAGTGCACGAAAGAATAGCTGGGGAGAGCGGATGATGATAAAGTTAAACTTCTGTTTCGTCTTCTGCCGGGGATGGTGGGCGTTTCTATTGCTTCAGCTCCACATGTTGCAAGCACTGGCACAAGGTAGGGCTACATTTTCCTTTACATGATGCATCTGGATTTTCAGATGTAGAAATCCTGTTCAGGCAGGGATGTAGCCTTTTGCTTTAATCCCACAATAGAAAACAAACTTTAACAACAGATTTAACACAGTAATAGTGCTGTTTTTTTTGTTTTTTTGTTTTTTTTAAAAATAAACAGGGTTTCTTTACAGGAACAAGACTTTGACCTCTTTATCTAATTCTCTTCCCTTACTACTTCATTTCAACCCCCACCCCCAGGTAAGTATCAGCAGGTATTTTGGGACCTTCCTCTTAATCCTTACACAACCCTGCCTCTGTATGTAGTTGGACATAAACATACATTTCTTTTATTTCTTAGGCAGCAGAAGAGTTAACATGTGTTTGAGTTTTTTTTTAATTTTTATTTTAAATTGTGCAGTAACATAAGTTACCAGGAGAAACTGACTCAGAAATCCACCATCAGGCATCTAACATCGAAATCTTTAAAAATATGAGTATCACTGCATGCAAACTTAGCTTTGAAGCTTGTTCGTTTCTTAAGTTGCTAAAAAACATTAAACTGACACAAAACTGTGATTGATTTATTCTGAGAATTTCTACAATGGATTTCTTTCCAGTCAAATGAGTAGTACCTTGTAGAAGAAGGGGCACAGTCAACTAATCACTTCAAACATCAAGTGGCAATCAATCACTTTGCATCTAAATTTACCTTTTAAAAAAATAGTCAAATGCAGGGTAATTCTTAATAATCCTTTGACAGAGCAAAGAGTAAGCGGTGGGCAATAACGTTATGGTTGGCTGAGCAAAATAACACGCTGGACAAATGGAGCTTTCACTTTGCTGTTTTGAGTGTGTGGTGTCCAGTAGTGTGTTAGGCACAATGTCTGGGTCTATAATGTGGGATGTTGCATCAGCGATTAAAAACTTGGAAGTTAATACTCTCTTGAAAAGGGGAATGAGTTCTGCAAACAAATCTTTAAAATAAAGTGCCCTCTCTCTTTTGATTAATTCTGTATTTAATAGTCTGTCAACTGAATTCATTTTTGAAGTGTAAAACAGTATGTCCTGACTTCGTCAGCTAGCCTTTTACAGAGAGAATCAATGAAGCACTTTGCTTATCTTTGCATGTTTGTGTTGGTACTCACTAGCTCTTTTGTTTCTGCAGAAGTGCATAGGAGAGAACACCAGGCTGAAGTTCAGTGGGCTGTGTGTTATGGGAGGGGGCTGTGATGCTAAGTCTGGTGTAGTATGGCTACTCAGGCTTTACTATCACACCCCTTCAAAATGTTCTGACCCAAGGTATTCACTAGTTCTGATCTACTATTTAATAATGGGCTCCACCCTCATAAATCTGCCTTTCTGAAGTTTTGTTTATGCTTTCATTCCTGTTCCTAAGCTATTTGTGGTGAGGCCTGCAAGCTTTAACAGAGGGTATTGTTATAGTAAAACAGAATGTACTTGTATATAGTTAATGTAATCCTCTGCAAGTTAAAATTCATATTTCCTCTTTTTTTATATCCTTGATTGGCATCTACCAATGTGACCTTTTATTCTGAAAGGCAAATAGTTTAGAATATCTATTTAAATTGGACTTCTTGAGATTTGCAGTCGTCAGTTTTATATGTAGATTACTGAATCAGTTAAGTTGACTTAAAAAAGCTATGAATGGTGAAAGCAACCTTCATTTTGCAATAAGACAATGCACAGACTTGTGCAGTACTTAATATAATGAAACAACCTTGCTTTTACTACCATATTTTTAAGTATACTAAGCACATTAAAAATACATCTTTATTGAATATCTTTGGGATTTGTACACAGTCTAGTGTCACGAAGATCCAGAGGGGCAGCTGTGTTAGACTAATTCAGTAAAACAAACGAGCCATTTTCAGAGTCTGACGAAGTGGGATTTTCTCCCTTGAAAGCTCATGCAATAAATACATTTGTTAGTCTTTAAGTGCCACAGGACTCCTTATTTGTTTTAGTGTTAGAAAGTACCCTAAGCTTTAAAGAAAAGTCCATACACCAAATCAAATTATTAAAAGTGAAGGCAAAGCAATAATGAAACAAGCAAAAGGAGTGTGAGGGAGCAGAAACTACTTTCTCCAGTAGAAAAGCACTTGTGTGATTACACAGGTTGGGGTTAGTAACTCAGTGAAGTATGAACAATTCATTCAATGAGGTGCCCCCACAAAGCGTGGGCTCCGGAAAGGATCCTAGTCATTGCATTCTGAGTGTCAGAAAAAAATCACAAGAACACTACAGTAAGCCACAAAGCTGAGTTAGGAGCCTAGGTTCCCTCTACAGCAGGGGTCTCAAACTCAAATCACCATGAGGGCAGCATGAGGACTAGTATGTTAGCTTGAGGGCAGCACAACACAACAGTATTGCAAATATTGGTAGCAATAGTGTGATTGTGGGCTACAGGAAATAGCTTTAAGGGCCGCATGTTTGAGACCCCTGCTTTACAGTAAATTGGGAGAGGCAGGCACCTTAGAATGTAATCCACGAAAGACGGTATGCCAGGTAGGGAGCCGCTTCAGATCACCAATGGGAGATGGTGGTGAGAGAACTGTGTCTGAAGCTCCAACCTTCTTTTGAAGATTGGTCCTTGAATGTGGGCTGTAGGGAGGCACCTCCATGCTTAGCAATCCATGATTGACAATCAGGCTCCTAAGTTGACTTGTGAAAACTAGTTAGGTACCTGTCTCACTCCATACAAGATGGCCAGAGGAAGACCTGCTGCCAGCCACCTTATAATTTTTAGCCCAGTGGTTAGAGCAGCAGTTCTCAACCTCTTTGTTGGGACACGTTACAGCAGTGTCTCAGAGAGCTGGGTGGCGGCGATTGGGAGGGACTGGCTTTGACCAGGGATGGGGTGGGACTAGTGGTGAGTCCTGTACAGTCTCACACACCGCCAAGTGTGTTGCAACATGCAAAAGGCCATGAACCACTGGCTTAACCCTAGAAGATCCAGCTGTGTCCTGGCCTTGGGCCACTCACTGTACAGCTTGGCACAGCTGGGATGTGGCAGCTTTGCTTGCCAGAGATTTGAGGGATGTGCTTGCTTTGTACATTTGTGTGCATCTGTGCAACATCCAGCACACTTTCCACCCCCCCCCCTTGCAACATAGCTCACTTTAAGGGCTTTGGGAGGAGGGGCTGCTGTGTTCTGTAGGGTCACTCCACCAAATGTGTCACAATCTACAAAAGTTTGAGAACCCCTGGGTTAGAGTATTCAGTCATTGGGGATTCAGGAGATCCCAGTTCAGTTCCTCCAGCTCTGCCAAAGGGGAAAAAAGGATGCAAATAGGTGTCATTCTCAGAGGAGCGGTCTAACCATTGGACTATGGGATATTCTGGTTTGGGGCTCCCTCTGTCTCTTCTGTTGAAGCTGTTTCAATATGGATAAATAATGGTGCAGGAGGACTGGACCTACAGTCACACCCAATACAGATTGATGTCCAAACCACTGGACAACAGAATCATTCTCACATACTCTCTCTGTCTGGCTCAGTGACTGCTGTGGGTTTTTATCCACAGTAAAACTATCATTAGGCCAGAAAAGAGTGAGAGTTTGAGTGTGATTCCAGTAGTTAGGGTACCCATCTGGGCAGCCCTTTGTCTAGTCACCCTTTCATTATGAACCATAGTGGACCATCCTGAATAGAAGGGACTGGTCGGAATATCCCATGGTTCATAGCATTAGTCCTTTTAAAATTTTATGTCATGAAAAATAATACCAATCTTAAAGCAGTACACTTCAAACAAATTGTCAGATTTTAAAGGGAGCGACGGGTTGCTTTTCTTTATGCTTTCTGAATTGTATGATATCCATCATTTTTTATATCATATCTAAAATTCACATTATAGAAGAGATGTCAGTTTTTGACAAAAGCTCATGCATCTTCAAAATGAAAGTTCTGGTACAGCTACAGAGGGTTTCTAATGGGATGATGAGTTGGGCATATGCACACAAGTATTACATGGCTTTCTCATCATTTTATCTGATAAAAATAAAATACAGGATTCTAAATGTGACGCTTATGGCTGTTAAGATCTGAAGTCTTCACAAATGTCTGTTCCAGCACTTTTAAAATTAAACCAGGTACATTGAAATGCACTATTAGTTCAGTTCCCACTAAGCTGAATGGAAAGAGCATTGAGACCAAGTGTTTCTTATTTTCAAATAAACAAGAACATATTTTTGCAGTTGTAACTAGTTTGAGTACTGACCACAATTGGATGATATAAACTGAACGTAGGGTTCAGAGATGAAACAGACAAATAGAATGTTTTGGCACTACACTGTTCAAAGTTTTCATTCTAGTTTTCTTAGATTGTGTTATAGAATATTTAAGCATTTCTATTAATCAGTTTTTCAGTCTTCAGAGATAGCTAAGTGTGATAGTGGGTTATTATGGTGGATTTTCATTTTAAAATGAATCTAGAGCTTACAGAAGTTCAAGAACAAAGTACTGGAAAGTGGAGTCTTCCTTCAGTTTGGGCAGTATTAGTGCAAGCCTTTACATTTTGATGCCTATTCAGTTCTCTTTCTTGCTGCTGAGCCTGCCATCATGATGCTGGTAGTGAGTTTTGACAGGTTTGCCTATTAGAAATGAGCTAATTAGCACCAAGTTATCATAGGCCATAAGCCAATAGCCATAAGATAGAAATTTATAACCACTATTAGTCACTGTTTAGTAATTTCAGGTTCAGATTAGCAAGGTAGTATTGAAAGGCTTCAGATCATATTAACAAAATCTTAAATTATCTAGTGCTTCTGTGGATAACTACTGTATTTAAAGCACAGATCCTGATTGGGTGGATCCCTGTGCCTGTTGCAGAGCCCCACTGACTGAATAGCGCTCATTACAGGATTGGGCCTTTGAGAGTTTAATAGTGATATGTCTACTAAATGAGTAGAGGAATTGAATGGAAGTACTACTGTTTGTTAATGTTGGAAGTTGCTAAAGGCTGAGATATTTTTTGGGGAGTGCCTTTAAACTTGACTGTAGCTGGGGTAATTTTGAAAAAGATAAAACCCCTACATAGCTCTAAGCATTCTTTAACAAGAAAAATACTATCTTAAGAGTTAAAGAAAGAGAAGCTTGTCTGATTTTCTTAGTTTAACAGAGATGAAAATGTAATTTTTTATGCCACTTGATCAAATTTATAATTTAAAATCATATGAGAAGCTGAATCCTTATCTAAAGTGGCATTAATATCCATTATGCTTTTGATAGAACCAGTGAAATGGATGGTTGAGGAATGTATTTTTATGGGGCATGGTTTTTGTTAATACCAGTTTGTATCTGGTGGAATTTGTGAATATGTTGACTGCAAGAAATGTTTTAAATAGATTGAAACTGCATTTGGTAAAAAGAGGATGAGGAACTTGCAAAGGATACTTAGCAAATTAAATCACGAGATAAATAGTTGTTATAGGACAGGAAAGACAGGCAGGCAGATGAGTAAATTTATTGGAGAGCAGAAGGTGTGTCAAGTTAAATGGTAGGAGAGGTATTTTTAGTCTTATAACAATCTTATGCCATTTGTCAGATGGTCATCAGATCACAATAAATTTTCCTTCTGTGTTCCCTTTTCTTAGTACAGCATTTGCTATGTTAGTTTTCAAATGTGTCAAGTCTTCCTGTGCATTTTAAATAGATTTGTTAAAATGGATTCATTTGAATACTTTGCTGAAAAATTGACTTATCTTGAAATATTTCAAAATAAGCCAGTTTTTAGTGAAGTATACATTTTTAAAAAATATTTTGAAATATTTCAAAGTAAGTTAAAAGAAATCTAAGAACATTCTCATATTATGCATAGCTACTAACTCATTCATGTTTTCAGTGAGGTGCCTCAGGGAAATTAATGAGAGAGAAGACCTTAAGAGTGGTGAGAAAGGATGGAGAAAGTGGCTTGGGGCTGGGGGGGGTGGCTGTGCCCCAAATCTTTTCTTTTTTGGTGGGGGGTGGTGGTGGAAGAGCAGCACTCCTGTCTGCAGTAAGAACAAATACTCAATAATGGTCTCTTCAATCTAGCAGAGAAAGGTACAACACAATCCAGTGGCTAGAAGTTGAAGCTAGACAAATTCCAATTTGAAATAAGGCATATATTTTTAACAGTGAGAGTAATTAACCATTGTAACAATGTACAAGGTTCGTGGTAATTCTTTTATATTTTAAAATCAAGATTGGATGTTTTTCCAATAGATATGCTCCAGCAGTTATTTTGGGGACATTCTGTGGCATGTATTTGTACGGTTTCAGGCGGTCCGACTATATGACAGGTGTGGCCAAACTGAGGCTTGGGAGCCACATGTGGCTCTTGAATGAAAAAGTGCAGCTCGTGGAAGAGCTTGGCTTGTACATGGGTCAGAGAGAGGAAAGCAGTCCCAGCCTAGGAGTTTTAAATCTCCCATCCTGAGCATGCTTGGGGGGGAGCCCCAGCCTGTGCCTAGCCTCCAAAGTGGCCATATTGGATGCTCAGCCCGGGCAGGGCTTAAAGCAAAGGGGCAAGTCCCAGCCTGTGCCTAGGCACTTGAGTGGCCATGGAAGTGGGCCCTGGGGAGGGGGTCAGCCTGGGGGAGCCAGAGTCAGGGCCTAGGGGTCAGGGTGGTGGGGAGAACTGGAGGCATGGTCAGGATGGCAGGGAGAAAAGTGGAGATGGCAGTAGAAGGGCACATGTTTAGATTTTCTGATAGGCCCTAATGCACTTTACTCGTTGTTAAAATAAAATCGTGTTTTACATGTCCTTCTAAATATGACATGGAATAACAAGAAATGAAAATACAAAGAAGAAAATAGATTGTTTACTGTATAGGCCTAGTTTTCATGGTAACCTTAAGCAATTATTAAAATCTGACATTAGTAGGATCAATATTTGCCCTCTTTTTATGATAAAAATTAAAGTATGCAATGAATTTTAAACTTGGTAATTTTGGAGTAGGTTAAAGTATATGGCTATATGTCTCACTGAGGCTCTCAAAGTTTTAATAATCAACTTGTGTGGCTCTTGAATTCCATAAGTTTGGCCACCCCTGGTATGATAACAATAGTCCCTTCTGGCACTGGAATCTGTGAACTCTCATGTTGCTGTTTGATAGGAGATGCTTTGAGCTCAGTGGATTGTTAGTACCTCAATTCTGCGGTGGATGTAGTAGAGAGTGGAGTAAGGTGGACCCTTTAGCAATTATCTTTACAAACTTATGGAAGATGGGAGAGATTCCAGAGAACTGGAAGAAGGCAAATATTCCCCCTTCTATAGACTGGCACTAGAAGGACAAACCAGGAAATTATAGACCAGTCAGCTCGACTTAAGTACCCTGGAACTATAATGGAGTAAATAGTGAAGCAATCAATTTGCAAACACCTCAGAAGTGGTACGTTAGAGTCAAAATGGATTTATCTAGGATAAATAATATCAAACCAATCTAATATCTTTCTTTGACAGGGTAACAAGCCTTTTTGGTGGGGTAAAAGGGTAGATGTGATGTAGCTTGACTCTAGTAAGACTTTTGATACTGGATCTTGCATGACTTTTTCATTTAAAACAAAACAAAATTAAAAAAAAAACCCCACAACCCTAGGAAAATACAGCCTAGGTGGAGCTACTGTAGAGTGAGTGCATAACTGATTGCACAACCATTCCTAGAGAGTAGTTATCAGTGGTTCATAGTAAACCTGGACAGGCATATCAACAGGGGTCCTGCAGGAATCGGTCCTGAGTCTGGTTCCATTCAATATCATCATAAATGATTTTGATAGTAGCACAGAGT
The DNA here is from genome assembly GCA_007922195.1 of Podocnemis expansa. Taxonomy (NCBI): domain Eukaryota; kingdom Metazoa; phylum Chordata; order Testudines; family Podocnemididae; genus Podocnemis; species Podocnemis expansa. The sequence goes on along the minus strand of ML682016.1, from coordinate 3,705,704 downwards.
GCACTTAAAATTAATGACTTATACCAAGCTGAGTGGGTTTGTAAGTGCTTTGGAGGACAGCATTAAAAGTCAAAATGATCTGGACAAACAGGAGAAGTGGTCTGAAGTAAAAAAGATGAAATTCAATAAGGGCAAATTCAGATTTCTCCACTTAGGAGGGAGCTGTCAATTGCAGTTATACAAAATGGTGAATGACTACCTAGAAGGAGTACTGCAGAAAGAGTAACAGGGATTATAGTGGATCACAAGTGAAAAGTGAGTCAAGAGTGTCATCTTTCTGGGATGTATCAGCAGGAGTGCTGTAAGGAAGATATGAGAAGTACTTCTTCCACTCTACACTCCCTGCTGATAAGGCCTCAGTTGGAGGCCTGTGTCCATTTCTTGGCAGCACATTTCAGGAAAGATGTGAGCCAAGGCATTGGTCAACCTGAAGGGCATTACTAGATTTCCATGGGAGTCATAGTGGGAAGTCAGTCTTCCACTTACCTCCTTCTTTGATTCACAAGGGGCTGAATGCCCCCCCCCCCCCCGGGTCCAGCAGGCAGTTCGCATGTGATCCAGCAACTTGGGAATCGGGTTGTAAATAATGATTCATGATAGTATCTGATTCAATGCACATTACTGTCAGAGAATGCCATCTTGTTGAGAGGAAATATAGTGTGTCCACCAATGAGGTCAGCTTGCAGATAAACCTTCAGGCTAGGTTCTCATGAAGGTATTCTTGGAGTGCTGTCAGATTAGGTTCTGACATGGTGTCAATTCATCTGAAGGCTATTTATGCACCTGGATGCAACTTCATTGTGCAGTCATCATCCTGGAGCAGAAGTAGAGTTTCTGCGTTGTTCTTCTAAAAAACATTGACATATTCTTGTTATTTTGAGGGGAGTTCAAACATATCTTCAACAAAAGGTTCTGCCTGGATAAACACCCCATCTGAACCTCTCAAGCCTTGGGTGCTGGAACAGGAGCCCCGATCTCCAGCTGCATTGGCCACAGAACTCTGATGGAAAACAGACTTCCTGTGTTTGCCACCAAGTGAGTGGCTTATGGAGGGACAACCAGGAGAACACTCAGGGTCAGGGAAACTGTGGTGAATGGGTCTAATTAAATTGTAACATTTCTCTGTGGCCTTAAATCATGGCTCATAGGGGATCTGTTTCCTCTGTTACTGAACCAGAAGATAAAGGACCACCATCAATAGTCTCTATAAGGTCAGAAGTAGCCTTAGATTACAGGGCTGCCTCTGCATTGAAGAAGCACACTGCGATGCTTGAGTCAGTGAAGGCTGGAAAGAGGAATTTGGAAGGGGTTTCCCAGGTATGTGTAACTACACTAGCACCAGCGGGGGGGCGGGGGCGGGGGGGCTCGTGTGGGCTCTGGGTATGTTCCAATCAAGTTCAAAGTGTGGGAAGCACTTTTTCCTGATTCTTTGAAGTTTGTACAGGGCAGGCAGGAATGCAGTGATCTGACTAATCTCAGTAAAAGCAGAGATGGTGTTTTGGCTATGTCTATGCTAGCAAATTGGTTTGAATTAAGGAGCCTTAATTTGAACTAATTTGAGCCCTCCCCACTAGGCTTTGCCTAGTTCAAACTAAAAATTTTTTTTAGTTCAAACTAAGCAAAGCATAGTTTGAACTAGTTAGTTTGGCCAGTTAGTCTGAGCTAACTGCTTAGTTCGAACTTATTTTGAAATTTAGTTCAAACTAGCAGTTACTTCGAACTAAGCACATTTCTTTAGTCCAGCCTAGCAGTTAGTTTGAACTAAGCACATTTCTTTAGTCCAGCCTAGCAGTTAGTTTGAACTAGTGCTTAGTTTGAACTAAGTGCGTTTGTTTACTTCACACTAAAAAGTTAGTTTGAACTAAAAAACTGTGCTTAGTTCAAACTAAGTTTGAACTACTTAGTTCAGACTAACCAAGTCTGAACTAAGGTTTTAAGTGTAGACAAAGCCTGTGTTCCTTTTCTGTAGGGTTCAGCCACCAAAGGCCCACATCTACATGCACTGGGTCAGTGGGAGGCAAAGTGCCTGGACTGGAGAACTGGGAGACTCGCTGATTTTTTTTTTTCTTTCCCTCTCTTCATTCCTTTAACTGATTGTGTATATGGATGATGAGATCCATGAAGGAATCCAAACTCACCAGTGTCTCTGCGTAAGTTAATTCATCATTAAGGTCTTCTTACAGGCTTCATCAGAGCTGGTAACATTTGCTATCTAGTTTCAACATGTATTGTCAGTGAGGCAACTGCCCTGTCCTGGTTGGAGCTTCTTTATAGATGCTGCTGCTGTCTGAGCTTGGCATGGATCATCAAATAGTGCCAATATACTTTGGACAGTTCTGGGCTGTCACACTCCAAGAAGGGGGAGGGCCAGTTCAGTGCTTCCCTAGACACCAGTCTGATAACCAGACTCGCTTTTGCATTATCAGTAGCCTAGGACTGAGGGTGCATCATGAATAGGAGGTGGTAGTGGTTTATAAAAACCCAGAATCACTAGCAGTCATCAGCAAATGATTCCAGCAACAGAATCAGGAAACAGGACTGTGATGCTGTATCTGGAATGCCACACTTTCAACTTCATAACTTGCTCTTGCAATGGCTTTTCTCCTAGGTGGACTGAATGATATGGGCCTGTAGGGCTTGGTTATCTGCCTGAGGATGGGTGACCCACTCAAGTGTGTCTTGTGCCCTTGTAGGACCAAGTGGGGCCATTCTTCTAGCACTGGAATTGCTCATGTGGCCTAAGTGGCCCATGGAAACTGTCACAACCACTGCATAGGCCTAGAGGTGTCTGCCTGGGTCCAGTACCAGGAAGTTAGAGTCCTAGAACAGCCAGAGGGGAAACCAGGCATCAGGAAGCAAGCAGGGTCAGGCTACCAGGAGTTCAGCAGCAGCCAGGAGGAACAGATATTGCAGGGGAAGAACCCAGCTGCATGGATACACTTTCTGTTCTTGTGCTGGGTTTATATAGAGGCTGTGAACCAGTCAGGACCCCCAGTGTTCTGCCAATTGGATTCCAGGACTGCAGTCCTCTGTCAGAGTTCTGCTCCTATTCTGACAACAAGTTATTGGGTGACTGCTTAGTAGCTCAGAAGCACTTTGTGGACCCTAGTTCAGGAGCTACAGTCCCTCACAAGGACTGAGGCACAAAAAGGGAGCATCTTGAGGCATGAAGAGAGAGGGGCTGCAGCATGAGCAACTGATGGAATGAGACACCAAACGCTTATTTGTTATGTGGTTCATGGGTCTTTGCTCTTTGTAGCTTCAGAAGCATGCCTTACTTGTCAGTCAGTGAGTCTGCCTCTGAGAAACTGCCAGATTTCATCCACCTCTTCAGCTGCAAGTGATGCCAACCAGTTTGTCTCCGCTACAGAATAAATTTAAAGGAAAAAATAGTTTTAAAATCTTCACACTGTTGTAGTCTGATTTTATCAGAAGAGGGGATTGCCTTCCTTAAAAAAAAAAACAAACCAAAAACAAACAAACACAAAAAAACTTTCCTTGAGGAAAAAGGGTTATGGTGTGTAGACAGCTATTCTAGATCTCCTATGAATGGAGGCCACAGAACCTGTCCCTCTTCAACTAAAGAAACAAGGTTCATTACTGGATATTGTTTCTAGTCCAAATAAATAAATTCAAAAGGCTAAAGAGAAGCTGAAGTATCTCAACAGATCCATGAAGAAATCTAAGTCCAATATGGAAGTCCTTAAAATCTACACTTGCTGCTATGAATGACAGTCATCAATAGATTTGAAAGATGCCTATGTTCATATCCCAAAATGACAGTATCTCAGATTATTCTGATGTGTTGCAGTCAAATTGTTTTCCTTCACATCTGTGGGAAAATTAATGTTATACTTGATCAGCTCAGAAGGGGAAAGTTAGATCATCTAGAGTAGGAACTACACCCTCAGAGGTGTTCCATCTACTGGTAAAGGAATTTAGTGTTTGAGAAGTTGATCTGTTTGCTTTCTACCTGAATTAAAAGGTTACAGTGTTTTGTTGCCAGTGGAATCACAAAGCAAAGGCAAGTGAAACTTTGTTACAAAGATGGCCAAAAAGGATTCTTTTTTGCTTTCCCTGATTTTCCTCTCTCACCAGAATGCTACAGAAGATCCAGAGAGAAGCAGCACTGGCCATTTTGGTAGGCCCATTGTGGCCAAAGAGACTTTACTTATATGACCTCATTGATATGATATGAAGACCTGCTTTGTGGATGGAAATAAGATAGGATCTGATATTACAATGACCAGTTATGTCTCAGAACCCAGATGGTCTGAACCTAACTGCCTGGTTTTTTAACGGAGCCTCTTAAGCCAAAGAAGTTATTCAGAAGAAGTATTATTTACAATTTTGGCTTCCAGAAGGAGAGCTACTAACGCAGAGTATTCAAGAATTTGGTTGATTTTACCCATCTTTCTCAGGACAAGGAACTCTCCTTTACATCTGCATTTGTGACACAGGTTCTTGAATTTCTTCAAGATGAATTCAGGCCAGGCTTGTCAGTTCAGACATTTAAAGGTTGATTTGCAGCTTGTCTAGCATCCTTACAGTGGATTTCATCTTATCCAAATGTCCAGCACAGGTGTGTGTTTGTTTTTTGTTTCCTGAGAAGCACCTTTTCTACATCTTCCCAAAATGCAGAGTTCTTTTAAGTGCTCTTACCTGATTCTCTTACAGGCTCTTAGCTCAAATAATTTGTGAACGTGTCTCATTGCTTTTCATGATTAAAGTGGTTTTTTTTATAGCAATTATGTCAGTTCACAGAGTATCTGATTTGGGAGCTCTATTTCTGGAACCTCAGTACTGCACCTTCCATAAAGTAGTACTCAGAACTGATCGTGTAGTCATACAAAAGTTTGACTCCAGGTTACAGTACAGTACAGTACATTGTCCTTCCCTCCTTCTCCCCAGTTCCAGTGCAAAGAGAAATTGTAGCATACTTTGCACATCTACAGAGTTCTCCAAATATATATTCACCATGCAGCTAAATTCAAAAAGACAAATATTTTGTTTGTGCTTTCCTATTTGCCGTCAAAGGGAAGGAATATTTCAAAATCATCCATATTTGGGTGGCTGAGGTATTATAGTCTTTTGACATCTAATTCAAAAAGTGTAACTCCATCTTCTAATATAAGAATTCAGTCTGTCAGAACTGTGCCAACTTGATGAGCAGAGAGTTCATATGCCTCATATGAAGACATCTGTAAAGATTCCACTTGGTCACATGTTCTTTAAATTCTGCAAGCTGGAAATATGTTCATTGCCTGATGCCATTCTCTGTAGATGTGTGATCCTCATTGTAGTATTCCAGTAACTGTTAGGAAAGGTTATTGCCTTTTTCCAACTGTACATAGCTATAGATAGTTGACCCTCCTCAATTCCTTCCTGAGTGGACACTTATGAAAAGTCTATTGTCATGAATCTGTTGACCTTTTTATTAATAATAATATGAAAATTATCTGTCCCTTATTTAAAAATGTACTGTGTTAGAGTAATGAGGGGTGGCCCATAAGAGTAGCCCACTTGCTTGTACATATATACTTTTCTTTATAAATTTAAATATTTTTTATTATAATTGGGTCATAGATTCATGTTAAAGTATTATAGCTAAAACACAAGATACTTACAGGCCACATTCTGTTTGAAAAGGTAAAGCTCTTAGCATACCTATGTCTAAGACCTTTGGCCCAGATAAGTAGTAATGGATTAAAGGAGATGGTATCTATGTGATTTTAAGCTTTACCCTAGATATGTCAGGAGGCATCAAGACGGGGGGCCTCAGTTTATGTGCCAAGTAAACTAAACCAGAAAACCCAAAGAAATGACCAGAAATAACAAAAGGTGAGGTGAATGAACTATCTGGAAAGAATATGCATATGCCCTTAATCCACATGAACCTGGAAGCCTATAGGATATGTGTGCCCTGATAATTTATGCATGAAGAATTTAAGTTTGGACTTAGGAGAACCCATATTGTTCAAGGTACAAAAGGGGCAAAGCATATTAATCAGTTGGTGCTTGGGCTTGTGCTTTCTTCTAATAAGAGTAAGACTAATAGAATATTTATCAATAAGGATAGATGTATGTGTCAGGATATTTTATTCTTAGCTTGTTCTTAGTATTATTCATAGTCTTAATCTTAGCCTTACAGCTCTTAGCTCACTATCACTGCCTAGCTCTCACCTCCCACTCAAGAGTCGAAGAGCCAGACATCTCTCCTTCAGGTCGTTAAGGACAGGCGTGCATATATCAATCCAAAGCATATAGTTATGTAGATATTGCATATGTTTTTAGAACAAGATTGTAATCCTAATCATTATCCATTAATTATTCGTCTCATGCTATTGATTGATTGATTATTCATTTGTCTCATTCTGTGCTAGCTCAATAGAAGCCTGAAAACTATATATACTCAGAGGGAATATTCTTGTTGTGCACCCCAAGGGTGCTTGTAAAAGTCTTGTGTGGCCTGCTTCTGGGACTAGAACCTCATTGTCTTCTGTTCAGATCCACTGGCAAGCCTATATCCCCACTCAAATTACTAACCACCCAAAATCACGCAACAGAGGTTCAAAGATCTACCCCAGCCTGAATGGGCTATTAGCTGGGGAAAGATGTGGGATTACTAATTGGCACCCAGTTTTTTTCATTGAGTTTGTTGCTCTGCAGATGGATTGCTCAATTTAGTCATAATACTTTAATTTTTCCTCACTGATGTAAAGAGGATAGTTTTTCCAGACTATGGAAATGTCTCAACTGGCAGTTTGTCAGAGGTGGAGCTTGTCACTGATTGATAAGCTTAGTGCTCTAAGGCTTCTTAAAGAAGAGACCTGAAGTGGTGGATGATGGACCTTATTATTGCAAAGAAAGAAAATTTCCATATAAGGAAGGGATAACTCTTAAAAGAATTGCTACCTGGTAAATTTTATTTCCAGGTCTCCCATGCCAGTCTTGATACCCACCCTTACAGGATTTAATTCTGATTTTTATTTTATTTTAATGACAATTAATATTAAATTGATCACATATTTATAAATGTACTGTTTTCAAAACTTCAGCTGAAGATTCTGTATCAGCAGGTGCCAGGGCCAGGTTAACTTTCCTCTGGGCCTAGGGCTCTTAGATTTTTGTGGGGCCCCCACTGTCCCAGCGCCACCCCCTAGCTGCACCTGCAGAAGGGGGTGAGGCTCGGGGGCAGAGACATAAATGCAGACTTGACTCTACCACCTTTCCCTGCATCTCCTGCTCCAGCCTGGCGCTGGCTCAGACTGGTTGGT